>PVJH01035976.1:0-12553 GCA_004026705.1 Nesogale talazaci | reverse complement strand
AACATTATTGACAAAATTCCATACATATAATTCAATTAAACCAAAATGCTAAATATTAGGCTACAAGATAACACAAACAATTTTTAGGTTTGTAGCATCTTTACTGGAATTCACATAGCATTTTTTTTTTTAATAAAAGGAAATTCAAACAAATTACAGGTGAAATCCAATTCTTCAAAAGTTTCCATTTGGAACATCTTTCTTATTAAACCTTAAAAACTAATAAAACAGTCCTGCTCCCATATTAACATAATCCCCTGGTGAGGACATTAAAAGAACAGTTTGCCAACACAGAGGAAAGAAAGAGTTAAAGACTGCATTTCATCAAATAACAAGTCCCTGTGTGGCTAAAGTGCTTGACTGCCAACCAAAAGGTTGGAGGGTGCACAAGCACGGCAGAAAAAAGACATGTCCTTTGCTTCATAAAAATCAGCCCTTGAAAACTCTATGGAGCACACACAGACCACAATGAGACACATGGATCTGCATGAGCCGGCATCGACGCAATGACAAACTACACTGAGATACCTGCACAATTTCTTTTACTTGTACATCATCTACTATTAATAAAGTTTCTGTGCAATTATCTCCAGAAGGTTCTCAAAAGGATTTTCTCAATAAATGACTATTTGAATAATGTTCCTTTAAATAATGAAAGAAAATAAAAACACAGTAAGCAATCACACTTGTCTCAACTTGAAATAAATTGTTCAGAACTTACCTGTGTCTGATTAATTGTTGGCATCAGTGAATGTAAAGGTATAATGAGAAACTTATCTGAAAATCAGAAATAACATTTGTTATGACAGATTCAGAAAAGTAACATCAGACATTTGACAATGAATTCACATGTCAAGTCATTATTCATTGACACCCCCCCATCTGAAAGGACTTCAAAACACTGGTGGAAAAATGGAATTTTTCACTTTTTTAAAGTTCCCTCATCAATTACACCAATTCTTATGTTCTTGTTTTCTAAGTGCTGCAGCAACTTTCAGTTGATATCCTGTTTGTTTGTTTTTTTAGTTTTTTTTAAATTTATTTATTGGGGGGCATCACTCCCCCTGGTGGGAGTGGGAGGCCCAGCCTTGCTCCTGGACAGCTGCTGCTGGATTTGGACCGCCAAGCCAGTGGGCTGCAGTCCCGCACTCAACCACTAAACTACCGGGGTTCTGCCCTGATATCCTGTTTTTAATCTTATCAATACAAAGTAAAAAAAATTCCAGTTGTTTAAAAATGACAATAACCAAGCCAGACATTTAATCATGACTATACTTTTTCTATAGATTTTCCTTGACAAGGAAAATAAGACAGTATTTTAAAATGTGAATGTTTTCAGGGCACTATTATGATGGATTTTTATCAACTATTGAAAAGATTACGGTTCACGACACCCAAAACAAATTGGAATCACCAGAGGAACTTTTATAAACTTCTTATGTTCAAGTTACATTCTGGATTTGGAGTGAGGATGAGCCTAGGCATCTGAATTTTTAAAAACTTCCTGGGTACACCTGTTGCAGTCAGGACAGTGGAACCCCTAGGTTAGATGATAATGTACAGCTTCTTTTCTGTCCAACAAAACCTAGTTGTCTGTGTGGCTCGGGGAGGGAAGGTGGGGTGCATAGGAAAAATACAAAGCTTCAAACATCAACATCCTAGTTTGTGGCCCAATTTTAAGAGAGAGATTTAGGGAAAGTGACAAAATACTTTCTAATACTAAACAAGTTAACATCACCACATATCCAACAACTGAACCTGTAAATTTTTAAATAACTTTTGAAAAACCCAAGCTGGACTTCAATCACTAGGTTCTGACACTTATAACAGCTTCAGAAGCCATACACCTTCAAATGAAATAAAATCACGCGACCTACCACTCCTGTAACTGCTACAAGTATGCATACCTGATTTAAACATCACTTGTGACATCAAGAGATCGTGCAAGCTACTGATATTGTCCCAGCCAGGTAGAAACACTAATATTGCACCATCCTGTGTAGTGAAAAAACAAAACAAAACATTCAAATTCTATGCACACTAAGATTCATTACAAATTTACAAGATTAGATGGTTATGATTAGCTATTGATTTATAATAAAATGAATGCAAGTTCAATTGAAAAAACATAATCCTATATAAAAATGAGAATTTTTAATATGCTTTATATGTTTAGCCCACGGTTTCCCAAATGGGTGATATTGCCTGCTGGGAGATTCCGGAAGGAGGGATCCAAAGGGACTGAAAGAATAGATTACCTCCACTGTTACCTTGGACTATGGGATATAGTTACAAGTTTTTAATCACTGGGGGTTGGGGGCTGCTAAATAATTTTCTTTTTTTCTGAAAGGGATGGGGGAACAAGAAAGCCAAATAAGTTGGGCATCTGCACCTTAACCTTAGCTTCAAATAAGTGAAATGTCGAACTCTTCATATGAGGGGATTTTGTGAAAAATTCATGGGTAATGGAATTAAAGGTAACGTAACAATTTTCAGTAGGGTTCACTTTACTACTGTGTTAAGAATGTCTGTGATTTGGGGGTGACTGTAGGATAATTTTGTATGACAGCAACTGAATAATCTCCCTCTTCCCTGCATCTTGAAAAGATGTGATTCAAGGATAGTGAATCATAAAATCCAAACCCGAAGGAGAAAATGGTGTCTGCTTAAATTGTGAACACCTGGTTTGCCAAAAGCTGTAGATGATGATTTCTGAAATCTATTTTCGGGGTCACGTACATGGATTAAGCCTCTGGTGAATACCTCCTGACCATAGTTGAGGGATGTGTATAGCCTTGTTATCAGACAGAGAGCAAGGTAATAATGTTACTTTTGAGGATTCAGGTGTGCCTGACCTAAGTCATGATATTTTCAATTGCCTCATATGCATGTAAAAACTGAATATTGAATAAGGAAACCAAAGAACCGATGCACTTGAATTGTGGTGATGAAGAAGAATACTGAAAGTACCATGAACTGCTAAAACGATAAATTGATCTATCTTGGATGAAGTATGTTCAGAGTGTTCCTGTAGTGAGACTCAAGAGAGATCCCTGAAGGAGGACATCCTGTTTGGTAAGGTAAAAGACCACTGAAAAAAAGGTAGGCTGTCATGGGGAGGAGATGAACCAGTCAGGGTGCAGTGTAGCAATGATGAAACATACAACTTTCCTTTAGTTCTTCAATGCTTCCTCCCCGCCTCTGTTATGACCCCAATTCTACCTTACCAATACAGCTAGACTAGAGGATGTACACTGGTACAGACAGGAACCGTAAACTCAGGGAATCTAGGACGCATGATCCCTTCAGGACCAGTGGTGAGACTGGGGATATCAGCAGGATGAAGGGAAGTTAGGGTAGTAAAGGGGAACCGATTATAAAGTTCTACATATAACCACCTCCCTAGCGTATGGACAACAGGGAAGTGGGTGAAGGGAGACATCGAACAGTGTAAGATATGACAAAGTAATTTATAAATTATCAAGGGTTCGTGAGTGGGGGAAGCAGGTAGGGAGGGGGAAAATGAGCTGATACCAAGGACTTTGGTAGAAAGTCAATGTTTTGAGAACGATGATGGCAACAAATGCACAAATGTGCTTGACATACAATGGATGTATGTATGAATTGTGACGTGTTGTATGAGTCCCCAATAAAATGATTTTTTAAAAAAGGAAGGCCCTTTACAAAATAAACTGGCAGAGGGGTAGCCACAGTGGGCATACACATGATAGTTCTGAGGATGGTGCAGGACTGGGAGGTGTTTCCTGATGCTGCAAACAATGCCACTATAGGTCAAAATGGGTTCAATAGCAACTCGATGGCATCTATAACAACCTAGTGGCAGATATAGTTATGTAAAAATGGACTATCTTCTCATGATTTCCATCTTATAACTATCTCACTTTATTAAAACATAATACACACTGGCGCTTCCCCTCTGACAACAGACCAGGGATGTGAATGCCCTTGCTATCTATCGTGTAGTGTGCTTTGCAAAGTGGTGACTATAGAAGCAGTTAGGTTACGGTTTAACACTTTAGCATATGACTTCCCTCTTAACACATTTTAGCTTTGCTCTTGGTTTTAATACTTTTTCTTTCCAACTGTGATTTTTCTGTTATGTTACAACCGTTGGTTTGTCTTTTGGGAGGTCTATCTTTCTGTAGATGACATTCAGGATAGTCTATCTATACAGAAACAGTCACTGGACTAATAATGGTTTCTTAAGCGTTTCGAAGGAGAGGTAGGAGGTCAGCTAATAATGTGTACAACAAAAAATGTTCTAAATTTGATCATGGTGATGATTGTATATGATTGAACTACTGTATGAACTGTGTGTATGATTGAACTGTACGATGTGGGAATCAGTGCCAATAATAATAATAATAATAATAATAATAGTAATAATAATAATAAAAGATTAACCCTGCAAGAGGAGAGCTAGGGAAAAATGATGCCATATGAAAGGATCCAGGAGACCAGCATCAAGAACCTCCTTTCAAAGCTGATGGAGAAATGACCTGGCTTTGTAGCCTCCTAAATCTAAGAAAGTAAGTTTGTAGATTAACAAAAACGCTCCACAAACTTCGCGCAACCCCTTTTATTGTAAGGTCATTTCTGATGTCAAAAGCAAGCGCTATTTTTTTCATAATCTGTTTTTAAAATTCATTGATGAAGGTTATTTTTCTGTTTTCAGGGCAAAAAGTACAGTATTAAAATTAAAATAAGTCTATTTGAAAAGATAAAAGGATAAAAACCAACCTCTTCTACTAAAACAATGTGTCGGATAAGGGCAGCAATCAAATTCAGATCAACTTTTTCATCATCTATCATTCCTAAAACATCTACAGTACTTGCAGAATACCTGTTAAGTTAAACAAAAGTTACAAATATTTGAAAAAGTGATTACATATCTACCCTAATAAAGCTTCCTGTTATTTAAATTGCCATGAGATATTTATAAAATCTTGATCTGCTAACAAGGGAACATGCTCTAAACATACAGAGAAACATGGGCTACAGTGTACAGCAGTCATTATAAGAACAGTAGCTAGCTAGAATAAGTTATTTACAGTACTTAAGTGTACAAATTAAACAAACAAAAGACCCAGTTCTTCTGTTTTAAACATTTACCAATGTATTTTCACTTTCAAACAAATTAGATTTACCTTCTCTGAAGTTCCCTTACATAATCTGGCCAACGTTCTTTGTAGATGGCTTCTTTTTCTTTCTTTTCTTGTCTATTTACATGCCCCTGCATGAAACCCTTTTTAAACTGGGATCTGTGTTCTTTTTGATCTGGAACATATCTAAAATAAAAACATCCTTAAGTTGTTTGGGGAAACTACTCAGATTTAGCTAATATCTAGCACCACTACATTTAGAATTACAAAAGGAACTTTAAAGGTATCTTTTCATTGTAGTTTCTAGCTAATGTTTCTTAAATATTAATCCACAAGTGTTAACTTAAATATAAATAGCTAACACTTATGATAAAAATTATTTTTCTCTATTGCAATATATACATTGTCAAAAAAATCTTTTAAAATAATAATTTCATCTTCAACTTTAAAACATAAGTTGATACAGATTCTAAGTCAGCTACAAGTCAATGATTGCCCAGTAGCAAGACTCAAATTTTAAATATCAGACGTTTCCAAACAGCCTGCACATAAGAATCTGTTGAGATCTTGTAAAAATAGATTCCTAAACTCCGCCCCTTGGTGATTTAAATTTAGTAGATGCAGATAAGGCCTGCTAAAGTAGAAACCATCATCAGTGTCCCAGGAGATTGAAAAAGTGTACCCACAGACTTACAGATCCCTGACTGAGACGTCAGTTGTCACATCAAACGGCAAAGTCAAGAATCAGCATGTAAGTCTCCTGTACATCAATACAGTGCTATATTATGACTCCACTAGACTGCAGTGACTGCTCAAAACAGTAGACGTATCTGCCTAAGAATGCTCCTACCATTGGGGGTTCTGTGGCGCCTGGGCGTGGCGAGCCAAAGAAAAAAGGCAACTGCCCTTGACATCTCTATTATTTACTCAGCTGTTTACTACAGGTCAGGCTCTGTGCTGGATACCAGCTACAAAGATGAACATAACCAAATCCTTGACCATGAAAAGTTTGTTGGCTGATTCGAGTGGCAAATGTAAAGTTATACAACGTGTCAGCAAAAGAAGTGTTAAGAGAGACATGATATGGGACACCAGATAAGAAAGCAACTCAATCTGTGAAAGGCACTCCAGAAGGATTAATAAGCAATAAAGCTAGCAGCTGTTTTTCAAGATTCGACAGTTTACAATGGGTAAAAGGATGAAAAAGGTTGCATAGGAAGTCCGAAAAAAGAAAAATGCATGTAATAAGGAATGGAGGTATCAATTAAGGTAGACAGCCTAATAAACTAAAGAATAATACACATTGAGCATAGGCAGCCAACAGGATGTATAATTAGGAGATGAGGCTAGGAAAAGATGTTGAGGTCAGAAAGTAAAGGACTTTGGAATGACTAGCTAAAGAAATTAGACCTGATACTGCAGCCCTACGCTATCCTCTCATCGTACTTATTCAATCTGTATGCTGAGTAAAAATCAGAGAATCTGGATAACACAATGTGTAGTCTATAGATGACATAAGCTTGCTTGCTGAAATGAGCAGGACTTGAAACACGTGCTGAGGAAGATCAAGGACTGCAGTCTTCAGTAAGGATTACAACTCAATGTAAAGAAGACTAATGACTGGACCAACAGTTAACATTTTGATAAGTGGAGAGAGGGGGGAAGACTGGTGCTGTTTAGGATTTTGTCCACAATCAATGCTCATGGAAGCAGCAGTCGAGAACTCAAACAATGCATTTCATTTTATAAATCTGCTGCCCAAGACCCCTTGAAAGAACTGAAGGATATTACTTTGAGAACTACAGTATGTCTGACCCGAGCCATGGTATTTCCCAGTGCCACCTATGTATGTGAAAAGGTGGACACTGTGTAAGGAAGAGTGAGGAAGAACTGAAGCACTTGAATTATGGTGATGGTACAGAATCTTGAATATACTACAGACTGCTGAAGAACAAACAACTCTGTCTTGGAAGAAGTACAATCAGAATGCTTAGAAGCAAGGATGGTGAGACTTTGTCTCGAGAACTCTGAACTTGTTATCAAAGAGAGACCCAATCCCCGAGAAGGCCATCTTGCTCAGTGAAGTAGAGGGACAGGGAAAATACGAAAGGCCCTCAAGCCAGATGGACTAACACAATGGCTACACCAACAAGCTCCGACAGAAGAACAATTGCAAAGATGCTGCAGGAATGGTCGGTGTTTTTTTCTGCAGCACATAAGGTTGCTGTGAGTCAGAACCACCATCACCTCGCACAGCAGGCAGTTGAAGAGTGCAGAGTTCTGGGTGCTGCTCTCAGTAATGCAGACCCAGGGATGATGGTTAAGCCGGTACTTTAAGAAAAACTGCAGATGCATGGCTTGCCTAGAGGAGAAAGCTCACATGACCAAGCTCTTAAGAAAACACCTGGCGGTAGTGGGGAAGAAAACAGTGCTAAGGGTGAAGATTTCAAGAACCAATGGACAGGAGGTAGGAGAAATGAAAAAGGCCGTTCAAAGAAAGCCCAGAGATAAATTCAACAGAAATCCTGGGTGTGTTTGGGGAAGAGTACAGAATAATTGGAATAACTTACTGTAGGAGCGCAGTTAGCATATTCATTTCAAACATTAATTCTTATAATTCACAGTTTAAAACTAGGTAGGGCCCATTCTACTACCGCAAGGGCCACCGCCGTGCCATGGCCAAGAAGGAGCTCTGCATGCAGGTGTTCCAGGAGGTTCAAAAGCTGAAGAAGCAAAAAAGGGCTTTAAAAGCTGCAGCCGCTGCGGTCGCCGCAGCCCAGAAACAAAGTCAGAAGGGCCCAGAGGGGCCTGCAGAGGCGAGACTAGAAGCCCTCAGGAAAAATCAATAAATTCTGTTCCCATTAAAAGAAAAAAAAAAAAAAACTGGGTAGGAAACAGTATCATTAACTATTATAATGTGGGTTTTATTTCCATTTTTTGACAGAAGCATGTTAGAGACAAATATGAAACTTTTAATGACTTGAAAAATACTAAGTTCAAAAAAAAAGACAAATACTAAGTTCAAGTAGTAGAACAATGTGAAGTAGACAACTATAGCATTTAAAAACTATGAAAACAATCCAGCGGCGGCTCTCAGGAGCAGTGCTGGGTAGCTCCCACGACCACCAGAGGGTAGTAATGTGCTGCACCCCTCCCACCCCCCCAACTAAAAAAAGCGATGAAAACAGAAAAGTTGAAAAGACTGTAATTTAAAGAGTAGGCAATGGAGCCAACAGAGAATAAAACTCAGGTAGAAGGAAAATCAATAGAGGTGAAACCACTTAAGAAGTTCCCAAAACCTCAATGTATAAATGTTAATTCATACATACACAGAAGTACTACGCCTTGTTGAATAGTAATAATGAAGCTAATGGCGTGAGTGAATTTTGAAGCCACTGACTTAATGGTTACACGCTGGACTATAATCCAACATGTTCAACAGTTCAAAACCAGCAGCTTCTCTGCAGGAGAAAAACTTGGTTTTCTACTCCCATAAACAGTGAAGCCTGGGAAACACTGTGAGTAAGCGCCAATGCAATGGCAGTGAGAGAGTATGCTGTGTGAAATCAGTCACAGTGACAAATACTATAGGAGCTAGTATACTGTTAAAAAGATACGAAGTACATAAAACCCAGAAGAAAGGTCATCATCGCAAAAGAAACAGACTTTGGTAGTTATGGAGAAAAGGAGTAGAGGAGGGGAGGCGAAAAGGAGGAGGAAAAAAGCAAAAATAAAAGTGGTCCCATTCTTTGCTGCCCATTAAAACTACCCGGGAAGCTTTAATAAAAATGCATTAAAACCTTATAACCCCAGGCACTTTGATCCTGACACATGGACCAGGAATTTGTATTTTAAAAAGCTTCGAATGCGTTTAATATGCAATACAGTTCAGAGATCTGGTTTAAGAAAAAAGAACACTAAGTTTTAGGAGGAAGTAGTCAGTGGTGAGTTCCTATGATTATCTAAAGATTGGTATAAGATGACATTTTTGTACTGTTTAATTTCTTTGATAATTAGAATTACTTACCTTAGTTTTTCAATGATATCTTCTAAAAGATACTCCACAACAGGAAAAGTAAAACCAGGTATGTGTATCATTGGACAGTTACCTGTTATGTTTACAAAAAGAAAAAAGAAATCTGAATTCAAAAATTGAAGACAGGATCAAAAGAAAGAGTTAGTGAAAATAGAGACTGAATAGCTCTGTAACTTTAACAATTCTACCCAGGTTTTTCATATCTAATTTAAATAAACACAGCCACCTATTCTTTTTAATGTTTTAGATCTTGGGAAAATGCCTTATTTAAAGAAACGTAGGCCCATAGAAATTTAAAAATTTTTCTGGGACTATGAAATAGAAACTTCTCATAGAAGGTTCAACAAAAGGTTACAAATCACAGTTAAATGGTAAGATTATTTGTAGGAGAACTTTAAACTAGTTAAAAGTCTATTATCATTATTAACAAAAATGGTGTCATACCATAGACTTTTATCGATATCTAAGAAAGATTACTTATAGAACTCAGATTCACAAAAGAAATAGGTAAGAAGAAACCAACTAGTTTTAAAACTAATTAAATTTTTATTTGTGGTTTCAGAAAAACCCACATTTTAAAAGGCAATTACATAAATACTATTTATTTCTCATAACAAGTACAAGTAGTTCACACCTTAAACAACAACTAATATTGAATCAGGGGTCAGACTATCTGGGTTGATTTTTACAGTTCTGTCTTTCAAAATTCCAGTTTTATATACTGAAGCACAATATAACTTTAGTTCGAAGTTTGTTATTTACAGAGAGTGGGGAAAAGGGGACACATCACATGCCAAAACCTACCTTGCAAAGTGCTAAAGATTAATGGAATACATTTTAGAGGATACTTTAAAAACAGATACAAGAACATTTATTGAACATTGCTGTGTTACATTTTACCTACCTCCCTCTTCTAATTATGAGACTTTCCCTATAGCACCCCTGTCCAAGCCATGCAAAAAACAAAAACAAAAATAAAAACTCACTGCCAACAAGTTGATTATGAGACAGAGGGACCTAAAACGAAGTGTCTAAGACAGTAAATGTTCAGAGGGGCAGACAGCACCTCTTGCTCTGGATGAGTCACTGGTTGCAGTTCAATACCCAACACACAGAACCACCAGGACTCTTTAAGCAAGAGATGTGGTGTTATTTTGAAATCATGTTCTTCGGAGCTAGACAAATCTACAATAAAACTCTCTCATCTTTCTTTTTATTATGCCATCTGAAGTAAACTCCTAATTGCTCTCAAGTAGCTTTCTAATTTGTAAAACTGTGAATAAAAATAGTACCTATTTCACAAGGTTACTGTAAGGGTTAAAAACCAGAATACCCAGGACACTGCAACCACTCCATAAGCAGTCTTATGAGCAAACTGTCACACAATCCTATGGACATTAGAGAAAAGCCAAGGGAAATCACAACACGTTTCCAAAACCACGGGGGGCAAAATCACCCACTAATGCACTGAAAAATCATTCAAATGTGTGCTTTGGAATCCATGATACCATTTACATTGTATGTCACCCTCAGAAGCTACAACCCCACTGAAAACAACAGTAGCAGTTACACGTCTTCACTAAAGAGCATTGATGCTGCTGCTAATATTTAAAATAGGTTCAGTCCTCTCATCTTCAAATTAGGCTAACATTAAAATAAAATTACTCAGTATTAACATTAACTAAACTTAACATTATACTAGTTGCCATGGCATTTCAAAGTAATGTGAAAAATCTCTCCTATAAAGGACAAAGGCATAAATTCAGAGGAAATTCTTCACTAACTGTAGCCTTTGATACCCCCAGCCATCGAGCACATGCTGAATCATAATGAGCCCACAGGTCCGGACAGACCTGCCCCTGCCTTTCTCCCGTTCAACAGTTAGTGGTTTCCAGCAGCAGACCTTGTGGATCACAGCCCAAAATGTAATCATTACCGCCATGCTGATAGATAGGAATGATACAGAGAGTTTTTTACAATGACAGTCCCAACGTCCTATTTTAAATTCTAAAGACTATGGACCCAAGTTTATTTGCTCAGGTTTTTTTTTGTTTTTTTTTTTAGTTTTTTAGGCATCACTGCCCTCTGGTGGTGGGAGTAGGAGGCCCAGCCTTTGCTTCTGTGAGCTGGAACTGAACCTCCATCCCAGTGGGCCGCAGTCCCGCACACAACCACTACACCACCGGGGCTCATCTCTGCTCACAGTTTTAAAGAAATTAAAAAAAAAAAAAAATTATAGGGCTGAGCTCTGGAGGCATAGTGGTTGTGTGCGGGACTGCAGCCCCCTGGGTTGAACGTTCAAGTCCAGCAGTGCTCTCCAGGAGCACTACTCCTTACTCCTACTCCCACCACCAGGGAGCAGTGATGCCCCCCCCCCCCCAAATTATAATATATCTAGAAACTGTTCCAAGTAGAAATGAATTTTAAGTTAATATTATACCTAAAATGTTACTGCTTTACTCTATCAGAAGTTACCTTGATAAAATAGAAATGCTTCATATTACTGTCCATTACAAATGTATCTCCATCTGTGACAAGCCAAAATTACGCTGTCTCTAAATGGAATACTTAAATACGTTATATGTTATTTTAAACTCCATGGTTCTTAGTTACTTTTACTAATCGCCATTAAATTTTACCTACCAAAATATTCTGAAAATTTCTCCGCGTTCAAGGTGGCACTCATCAATATTACTTTCAGATCAAGTCGAGAAGTGAGAAGATCTCTAATAACAGTCATTAAAACGTCTGACTGTAGATTTCGTTCATGGATTTCATCAAGGACAATATGACTCACACTGGTTAATTGCCTGAAGCAGAAGCACAAACTCAGTACAAGACTTAACTGTCTATCACAATTAGGAAAATCCAAGTTAATTCTTTCTTGTGATAATATTTAACTTAATTCCTGTAAATGAAATGCACTCACGGGTCTGACTGGAGCCACTGAAGGATGATTCCGGTGGTACAGTACAAGATTGAGCCCTGATTCCGTGGCAACCGACTACAAATGAAGAACATGAATTAATTCTTTCTGAAACTTACCATGTTCTAAAAACTTACCATATACTGCAGAACTTTTAATGTTATAATTTTTTACTAGCATTACACTTACTTTTTTACTTATGCAAACACCTACCACAGCAGTAGAAAATGCTACATTCAAGTTCATTATACATTCTTTAATGACTACAATACAGTATTAATAACTTGCATCATTAAAGGCATCATTATCTGGATCACTTAAGTGGCCTAAATTTTTGTAAAAACTGCTCATTTAAAAACCTAAGTGGAATCTTGAACTCCAGAAGATGATTAGAGAAACCTAGTGGAGTGAGACAAGGCACAAAAGATACTAAACACTCAGGTGGCAAACTAAAACCAGGGAAGTGGA
>PVJH01035975.1:0-19212 GCA_004026705.1 Nesogale talazaci | reverse complement strand
TCAGTTAGTGAAAACACGTACTAACGTGGGTCTTTCATAAAAGTGAAGTGCCATAAAGTGAACTTTCAAAAGGCAGGATACCCTGTATTGTGTTTTGTGTTTTTGTGAATTAGGGACAATTGTTTACTGGTTTAAGAATGGCATTGTGTCACATGCAAACAGCAGATTTACTAAAGCTGGTTGTGTGTGTGTGTGTGTGCACAAGCACAGTAAAATGTCATGAAGTAGTATAGCAAGATGCATAAACACTATGAGAGCGCTTCCTTTTCCGTCAGTGTTGTAGATTCCCCCCAAACCCCAGGGTCAAAAGCTAGTTCCAATTCATTGCAACCATATGCATGTCAGGATTGAATTGTGATCCACCGAGTTTTCAATAAATGACTTTTGGGGAATAGATCATACCTTTCTTCTGAGGCACCTCTGGGTGGACTTCAACTTGCAACTTTTCAGTTAGCAGCTGAGGGCATTAACTGCATCACTCACACATTGCAATTATGCTTAGTGGCTATATTGATTGATTGATGGGAAATTAGCAGGAGTAGGGTCATGCTGTTTGCAGCATAGAAGTTTCCCACAAGGTTGCTTTTATATGATCAGCTCCACTGTTGAAAATATTCTGCACACACCATAACTATTGAACAGGCTACCTGTTTTTTAGCAGCTTCAGGAATTCTAACAAGTTATTGTTTCCTAAAGGTGAGATAATTCAAAGGTACGGAGTATATCATTTAAGCATGATAATACTTACTGTTTTTCCTTTTAAAATATCAATTTTAAACTTAAAAATGAGCATGCGTGATCAAGAGGGCCTGAAGGGAGCAGATATCGAGCACCAAAGAACAAGAATCACATCATTACAAAGGCGGAGGAGAGCAGGGTGGGGACCTAATGCCCACTGGTGGATAATTGGTCACCCCTTTACAGGGGAGTCATGGGGAGGAGACAGACCAGTCAAGGTGCAGCCGGGCAGTGATGATGCATACAAGTTTCCTCTAGTTCCTGAAGCCTTCCTCCTCCCCTCCCCTCCCCCCGCCAACAATCATGGTCCCAACTCTACCTTATAAATCCAGATGGACTGGAGAAGGTACACTAGTGTAGAGGGCAGCTGGAGATATGGGGAAACCAAGATGGATGAACCCCTTCGGGCCAATGGTTAGATTGGAGATTCTGGAAGGGTAGAGAGAAGGTGGGTTAGAGAGACGGAACCAACTGCAAGGATATACACATAAGCTCCTATTTGCAGGACGGACATCAAAGGAGTGGTTTGGGGGAGAGGTCGGGCAGTGTAAGATATGACAGAACAATAACAATGTATAAAGTATTGAGGGTTGGTGGGGAGAAGAGAGCAGGGGAAGAGGGGAAGGGAGGGAAAAGCCAATACTAGGGGCTCAAGGGAAAAGGCGGACGATTGAAGAACGATAATAGAAGTGGACATGTGAGGGTGCTTGACACAGTATGTTTATTTATGTATTGTGAAAAATGATGTATGAACCCCCAATAAAATGATTTAAAAAAACAAACTTGAAAATGGAGAAAAGCTTAATGAAAACAAGTCACTCATTATATTGTTGCACAAAGATAAGATAGTTGTGATAGTTACATTTCTATGTGCTAACACAGCACATGCGAGAAGATATGGGAGGAATTTGGCCTGTCAATCAGGTCACAGCCTGATGACTTCACTTGGAGGTTTGACAGATGTATAGCTCGCTGCCTGTGGCTTCTATCTTTCTCTGCCTTGATCTTCCTGCTTGCTGACCAACCTTGTGAGCTGCTAGAGCCTTACCATGACTCCACTGACATTGGAACCACATGACTTTACATCCACCAACCTATGATGTTCCTGCATTCTACATCATTGCATGTGATTGAGTGAGTCTGTTGAGGAACTTACGCATTATTATCGGACTTATGGATGAGTTAGAGTGGGCTGGGATGTTTTCTTGATCTATAATTACTCCTTTTCCCCCACCCCTCCCCTCTATAATTACTTCTTGATAGAAAAATTTTTCTTACAGATATGAGTATTACTGGATTTTTTCTCTAGTAAACCTGACTTAACACAAGAGTTGACATTAAAATTTTATTGGTATATGTATAAGGATATTGTAACTTGATTTATAATTGAAGTTTGGAAAAATACATGTCTATTAATCAGTGAATAGTTATGATATAATAGCTAAGCAAATGAGGGAATGCTTTATAGTTTGAAATTTCAAAAATATTATTAAATGAGATAAGCAAAATTAAGAACAGAAATGGCTAGCTTTTCTGGAAAAAATACATGTGAAATATATCAGCTTGGGTGCATTTCCTTGGGGAAAAAAGCCTTATAAGAAATAAGTAAATATGATGTATATGTGATACCTGTGATATTGTTATAGAGATCAAGCATTCTGTAGGGTCACTTTTCTTTGGAATGGGCACAAATATGGATCTGTTCCCATCAGCTGGCCAAGTAGGCATCTTCCAATTTTCTGGGCATAGACCAGTAAGTGCTTCCAGTGCCTCCTAGCTTGTGGAAACATTTCCATTGCTATGTCATCAATTTCTGGAGGCTTGTTTTTGGCTAATGCTTTCAGTAAAGCTTGAACTTTTCCCTTTAGCATCTTTGGTTCTTGTTCATATGCTACCGCCTGCAATGGTGGGATGTTGACTAGTTCTCTCTTGTACAATGACCGTGTATTCTTTCCAACTTCTGTTTTTTAATTATAAAATATTATTTAATGAGTAATCACAGGGCATAGATAGATAGCTACAAATTTGAAGTAAGGATAAATGTGTCTGTTTAAAAAAAATCATTTTATTGTGTTCTTTTACAGCTCCTATCACTACCCATCCATCCATCCATCCATTCTGTTGAGCACATTTGTACAATGTTGCCATTATCATTTTCATAACATTTTCTTTTTACTTGAGTTCTTGGTATCAGCTCATTTCCACCACCACCCCTCCTGAACCCTTGCCCCTCCCAGTGGGACACACTACAGACAAGTGGATGAAGAGAGACAGCAGTCACTATGTGGCATGAAAAAAAATTGATAAACTATCAGGCTTTCCTTCTTCTTTTTGTTGCTTCCTGTATCATTCAATATTTTGCCCATAGACTCTTTCAATATTACAACCGAGTCTTGACTTTTTTATTGAGTTTTCAGTTTAAGATGTGCTGAACTTATTTCTCGATTCTGGTTTTCTAACTCTTCTCCAAATTCCTTTTGAAATTTTCTGTTCAGCTTTTTGACTTAATCATTGCTGCCATTTACTTGAGCTATTCTATGATTAGGAGCAAGTTGCAGAGTCTTTCTGACATTCACTTTTTTTTTCTTTCCTTCCAGTATTTTACTGGCCCTTTGCTTTTTTATCAATGATGGTCTTGAGGTCCTCCCATAGCTCACCAGATCTTCTGCATTCAGTGCAAAATGAAGTAAAATTTTATTGAAGAATAGCCAGCAACATTTGCAAGAGTGCTTTGAAAGGGAACTGTCAGTGATTCAGGCTGAATGTGGAAGAGGATGTGGAACAATGATGTCACTGCTGATAGCTGATGGATCTTGGCTGAAAGCAGAGAATCCCACAAAGATGTTTACTTGTGTTTTATGTACTATGACTGTGTGGATGAGAACAGACTACGGATCCCTTTGAGAAGAAAGGCAATTCCAGAATACTTTATTGTGTTCGTGTAGAACATGTACATGTCGTAAGAGATGTCTGTGGGACCAGAGCAAGGGGAGGCCGCATGGCTCAGAATCAGAGAAAGGGTGCATCAGGGTTGTATCCTCTCACCATATTTGTTCACGCCATTTGCTGAACAGATCATCAAAGAGGCTGGCTTCGATGCAGAAGAATGTGAAACTGGGGTCAGAGGAAGGCCCAATAGCAGCCTGCGGTATGCAGATGACACACGTCGCTTGCTGAGAATAAGGAGGTCGTGAAACGCTTGCTTTTGAATATCAAGGATTGCAGCCTTTGATATGGATCGCAACTAACTGTAAAGAAGACCCAAATCACAATGGACCAAGAGGTAGCATCGTGGAAAAAAAGCTGAACTTGCCAAAGATTTGACCTTGGGGGGAATCCTCAATCAATGCTCATGGAGGCGGAAATCGAGAGATCAAAAAGGAGTACTGTCAGGGGTAAATCAGCTGCAAAAGACCTCTTTAGATTATTGAAAATCAGAGATGTTACTTTGAGGACTAAAATGCTACCTACTGAAGCCATGGTAATTTCCATTGCCTCATATGCATATGAAAGTTAGACATCAAATAATGAAGACTGAAGAAGAATGATACGTTTGAATTGTGTTGCTGGAGAAGAATATTGAAAGTACCACGGACTTCTTAAAGGACAAACCAATCAGTCTTGGAAGAATTTAGTTCGGAGGACTCCTTGAAGGCAAGGGTGGCTATACTATGCCTTACATATTGTCCGGTGAGATCAGGTCGTGGAGAAAGACTCACGCTCGGTCAAGTGGAGGGGTAGTGAAAAAGAGGAAGACCCCCTACGAGATGAATTGGCAGTGGCTGTACCAATGGGCTCAGACATAGGAACGGTTGTGAGGATGGGGGTTGGCACTGACTGGTTGGTACTGTGCACGCTTGCCTAGTGTTCTGCATAGGGTTGCTAGCGGTTGGAACCAACTCGATGCATCTAGCGATGAGGATAATGCAGCACCAAAAATATGGGGTGAGGGAGGGAATGTTGTTCATAGAACATTTGGAGTGCGACTTCCCAATGCCTATGCTTTATTTTCATTCTTCAGTCATGAGACTATACAACCTATTTTTAAAAATTGTAGCAAATGCATTGTTAGCTCTAGAGCAAAATATAGTCTTATTTTTCAAATCGCGTAGATCTTTTCTGCACCTGAAGTGCAATAATTGATTATAGCCCAAAGTGGAAACTTTATCTAACTTCCCGAATGAATGTCTTAATAAAGTCTGGAAAGTTTCTGGTAATCCGAAAACAAAGTTTTCACATGTACATTTTCAGATGGGAAGAATCAGGTCATTTTGTTTCTACAATGCAAGAATTGATTGGGCGTTTAGATGAGGCAAGGACAGATTCTCTCTGGTAATAGTTTCTCTTAAAGAAAAGCTGAACACTTATGAACAATAAAGTCAGTGCTTAGCTGTTTCCAAGTGCTAGTAATTTAATTTGTAAGTCCTATCCCTCCAAATAATGTGTGTAAGTGAGTGTTACAGAGATATTCAGTTTAGCTTAAAGAAAATGACACTGGAGTAGCAAGTTCTCTTGTGAATCTGTAAAGATTGAGAAGAACCAAGGTATAAAAAACTATGGAGACAGAATTTTACTGCTAGAGATGGGAAAACAAGTGGCAAAAATTGATAAAGAAAGTACTTCTACTTTGAAAGTAAACAGGAAATAGCAAAATTACTTTTGACACCTTTTCACCTGAGAAATTTTTACACATTATGGGGTATATAGGTATGCAAATCTAATATTTACTGATGATAAGTCACAAGTAAATGTATATTAAAACAATTCTTTGATATGCATATAATTTTGTAATTTATTAAATGCAAAAGTAAAATTTCACACTAATGGGTTGAATGTATTTGTTTATTTTTACTTAGAGAATTAAATCTTGGCAGAGTATTCAATATTGCAAAACATAGAGCATCCTCAATGTTTTCCACAGTCAATCAATATTTTCAATTTATGGTCATCAATGCTAAGAATGCTAGTACAAAATGACAGAAATATGTTAAGGGTCTTTTCAGAAATTATTGGAAATTATGTCATACTCTCCAGTAAAGATTCTTTCATGATTTGTGGTGGGGGCAGAAGCATGTAAACTCTAGTTTTAAATCTGCATTGCTTGATTAACTTGGCAAATTCTTGTATTTTTAATTGGCAGATGACTGACTTTAATTTCAATTTTGTATTGTTTGTTGACTTAATTTAGTGTTTTTTAGAATAGAAACTTCTGAAACTATGTCTCCACATACTTCAGATGATCAACTGTAACTCTTACAATTAAATCTTTGGGAAAGTTATTTTCAATTATAAAATAATCTGTAGTTTAGTACTCAGATAGCTTGGACCTCCACTCAAGTTACTCCCTCAATGCATGAACACTTTGTTCTATTAAACTGGCATTACATGATACTCACCTGCCCAATATGATCACTGAAGACAAATGGGTGCATAAACAAATGTGAAGAAAGCTGATAGTGCCCAGCTATCAAAAGATATAGTGTCTGGGGTCTTAAAGGCTTGAAGATAAACAAATGGCCATCTAGTTGAGAAGCAACTAAGCCCACACGGAATAAGCACATTAGCTTGTGTGGTCACAAGGTGTCAAAGGGATCATATTTCAGGCATTAAACAGAAAAACCATATTACTGTGTGTTCATCTTCCCCATACGATCACAAAGGACAGTTGGGGGGCATGACCAGGAATGATGAAGAAAATTGCTGGTGCTTGGCTATCAAGTGACATAGCACAGAGGTTCTCAAACTTATATGGTCTACTGTCCTCTTAAAAAAAATTCCTCATGACCTCCCTAGCAATGAAAACCTTTTGTACTCCAGCCCAGAATCCAGGATAAAGTGTAGGTATATGCTCTTACAATGCCCTTAGATCATTCCACACACCACCGGGGGGCGGTGGCGCCCACTTTGGAAAACTATGATATAGCATATGAGGTCTTAAAAGCTGAAGACAGATGGGTGCATAAGCAAACGTGGTGGAGAAAGCTGATAGTGTCTGGCTATCAAAAAATAAAGTGTCTGAGGTCTTAAGGGCTTGAAGGTAAATAAACAGCCATCTAGCTCAGAGGCAGCAAAACCCACACGCAAGAAACACACCAGCCTGTGTGATCATGGGGTGTCCAAGGGAGCAGGTAACAAGCATCAAGAAACAAAAATCACATCATTGTGAATGAGGGGGTATACAGAGTGGAAACCCAAAGTCCCATTTGTGGGCAATTGGACATTCCCTTACAGAAGGGTCATGGGGAAGAGATGAGCCAGTCAGGGTGCAATGTAGCAACGCTGAAATATACAACTTTCCTTTAGATCTTAAATGCTTCCTCCTCCAACTATCATGATCCCAATTCTACCTTACAAATCCAGCTAGGCTTAAAGATGTACACTGGTACAGATAGGAACTGGAAATACAGGGAATCCAGGACAGATGAACCCCTTAGGACCAGTAGTGAGAGTGACAATACCAGGAGGCTGGAGGGAAGGTGGGGTAGAAAGGGGGACTCGGTTACAAGGATTTACATGTATCCTCCTATCTGGAGGATGGACAGCAGAGGAGAGGGCGAAGGGAGATGTTGGGCAGTGTAAGATAAGACAAAGTAATAATAATTTATAAATTATCAAGAGTTCATGAGGGAGGGAGGAGCGGGGATCGAGGGGACAAATGAGCTGATGTCAAGGGCTCAAGTAGAAAACAAATGTTTTGAGAATGATGATGGCAGCAGGTGTACAAACGTGCTTGACACAATGTATGTATGTATAGATTGTGAAAAATCCCCCAATAAAATGATTCATTAAAAATTGATCACTAACATATATATAACAATTTTATTTTTCAATTTTAATTATCTGTTTAAATTTGCTCTTTTGAAAGCCACATCACCTCTGCATATAGTTACAAACATTTTTCTATGTCTTTGCAAAAATTTGAAAACAAATGTCTGTAATGGGCATAACTTTAATGAACTTAATAGTTTTGATAGTATTTGATAGATACTCAGTCTGAGAGGAAACAAGGTAAAATGATAGGTGCCACAAGGATAGTTAGATCCTTGAGCAGAAGGTAAAAATAGATGTAGCAAAGCACCCCATCTAACTCTGGTAATATTTTTGGCTTCAAGTGCCTCCTGACAGTCAGTAAAAGTGCTATGATCATTATGACCAGCTTTAACTTTTGGTACAAATCCACCATTCTTACCAGTGTTGGTCAAGCAATGTCTGTACAGATTCCAATGGCTTTTTTCCCACTGTAAACCTTTCATTGTGAAAAATCTATCGACTTTAAGTATGTCTCCTTTGCTCTTATGTGCTCTTCCAAAGGATGACAAATCAATAGGTCTTTATGTATACTTACTTCAGAAACATATTTTACATAAAGTAACACCTGCACCACATTAGAAATATCATTTGTTTCATCTGACTGAAGTGCAAACTTCAGACTGCCTTTAAGTCTGGTAATAAATTGCTGAAATTAGTCATTACTAATTTCAGAAATTCTTTTCGATAAAGGAATTTTTCAAGTTATATCTCCATACTTTCTCCATGAACTATTTCTGACATTTTCATAGCAGTAGCTAACATGAGAGCTCCTATTTCACAATGCTTTTTAGTTATTGCAATTAAAAATTCTCATAAGATGCAGGCAAAGGCTTTTTGTTGACAGTAGTGCATTTCTCAAAGCATTGTTTTCCTATTGAATATTTCTTAAGTCGTTCAAAATATTCTTTTGCTTTATTGAAATACACTGTCTGATAGTAACATGCCATTTAAGTTTGGGTGGTTTCAATGCTCTCTGCAGACAAGACTTCATTACAAATTAAGTAAAGATTTTTATCCACATGGTCATCACTATTAGAAGTAAATCTATATTACAAAAATGATTCAACATATTTTATTTTTCTTATCAACCTGGCCCTGAAGTCACTGACATATTTTAATCAGTATTTTTGCCTCTGCTGTTTAAATTTAACCACTTATCCATAATAAAAAATATTTTAGTCCTAAAATATAAATAAATATTTCTTATAATTTCTCATAAACATTAGGTTGTATTTATGAAAACACATTTGTTTCTGTTTAATTTAAAATATTGATGTTAATACTTACATACACATACGGTGGTACTCATGGAGAAATATTATTAAAGGGCTATTGTTTTCTTTATTTGCTACAATTAGACACTTATATTTCTGTAAAAGTGTTGTAACAGCAATTTTAAAGTGAAATATACTCATTCCCTAATAAAATTATTAAAAATATTAAACATGCTAGCACAATAAAATTCAAAGATATAGTACTTTGATACTTACTTGTATGTTAAGAAATAACAGTAGGAAAATATTTTAAGGATTTTTACAGAAAATTAAATTATTATTTTTCTGTAAAAGCAGAAAACTTTATATATACTCTAAAGACACTACAATCCATAATTGCAATAGTCTAGAATCTGAGCTGTTATTTCTAGGTGCATTTGTTGGAGTCGTGTGGTATGATAGCATGCACAGTGCAAAGTGTGCATGCTGTGTGTTCGGAACCAAGGCTTCAGGGAAGTTGAGAGATGCTGCACAAGTAAGTGTTCCCAGAGACCCCCTGGGTTCATTATACACTGTATTTAAATGGATTTTTGTTGTTGCAGGTTTGGAAAGGGTCTAGTTTGACAATTTTTTCACTACTACACATTTGGTACACAACTCATGTAGGATTGCTACCCACCATTTAAGATACCTGACCTTTGAGGAACCAAGGTAAATGGTAGGTGAAGCAAGACAAGTTCGATCCCAGAGCAGATGGTAAAGATAGTAAGGCATCAAATGTAGGAAAGAAAAGAAACCCCAAATATCCAGATTAATCTGCAAATCCTCTACTGTCTTCATAGATTATGTTGTAAAATGAAAATTGGTGGTTTGGGTGAAAATCTGGGAGATCCTTTAGAAATGAAACTTTTCCTGACTCTCTCTACTCCAACACCCCAGCATCCTGAGCTTATAGGGCAATAAATAGGACATACTTTAAAGAAGCCCTCGTGACACAGTGGGTTAAGCATCGAGATGCTAAGAAAAATCGAGCATTTCAGACCTGCAAGTCACTCCAGAGTGTTACTTAGAGGCAAGGATGGCAAGGCTTTGTCTTCCATACTTTGGGCATGTTATCAGGAAAGACCAGACAATGGATGACATCGTGTTTGGTAAAGTGGAGGGCCAGCGAAAAAGGGTTAGGCCCTCCACCAGATAGATTGACACAGTGACTAGAACAATGGGCTCAAAGTGCACAATTGTGAGGGCGGCACAGGACTGTAAAATATTTCCTTCTGTTCCTCATGGGGTCACTATGGGTTGAAACTGATTCAAGGGCACCTAATAGGAGCAGTTACTCCCTGGAAGAAAGTCGAAGAAGGCTGGTTCTGTTAAGATGTATGGTCTCACATGTCTTGTGGATCAGGTTTACTCTGTGCTATGAATTGGAATCGATTTGCTGGCAATGGGTTTGTTTTGGTTTTGAGTGCACTTTAGGGAGTTTTTTTTAAGGCTGGGAAGTTGTAGGTGATCTCAAAAAACCCTTATAAACTTAAAACTGTCTCTACAAAATAGAGAATTGTATATAAAATGACAATGATATCTCTATGGTGAACCAAAGAAATAAACAAACTGTAGGTGCATGAATGGATTAGGGGCTTGCTCTTAATTCTAGCCTCAATCTAAGAACAATTAGTTCTTATGACATGACATTGTTTGATCCTCAACTTCATGGAGAGATCACTGAAGATATAGGTGCTATAGCAAAGTGTGGTAATGAAACTAGATTGTGCCCAGCTATCAGAAAGAATAATGTCTAGATTCTTAAAGTCTTGTTTTCAAAGAAGCAGCCTTCTAAGTGAAGCATTAACTAAATCCACGTGGAAGAAGCACACTAATCTGTGTGATGTAAAATTGTAAACAGTATAATCCAAATGTAAAGGAGGGAATGATATTGGAGCTTCGATTGTGAATAGTTGGTTTATGGAAGGCTATAGATGACAGTAGGAGCCCCAAATGCATTTGCAAGGTCCATACATGGATCCCCTCCAATCGTAATTGAGGACGGCACATAGTTCTGTTATCAGACAGATAGCCTTGTAAGGTTGATTATGGCTCACACAGGTCAAATTGTTATTTCCTATACTTTTATAACCTGTTTGTCCAATTTTAAAGCTGTTTCAGTTTAAAAAATGGAAGGGGAAATGCATGTGAATTAATGCTCAGATGCATCCCTTTTGACCATGAAGAATGATGTGAATAGCCTTGCTAGCATGCAGAATGCATTGGAAAGTGGATTCATGCAGATGTCATTGGGTTAGCATTCAGCATCTTATCATTTGATCTCCATTATGATCCATTTAAATTTGTGCCAGATTTTATTATAGTCTGCTTTTTTCTGATTGAGTTTTTTTTTATCTGTTTTACTTTGTTATTCTTGTTAGTTTTGCTTGTTTTTTACAGTTTTTCTGTATGTGGAATCCAGGATTGGTAAAGCTATAGAGACAGTAATTGGATTAATGGTTCCTTTGCTGGGGAGGTTGAAAGGAAATGGGTAGTTAAGAATGAGGAGTACAAGAGTGAAGAAAATGGTTTAAAACTGATTGTGGTGATGATTGCATAACTCTTCTTGCTATGACTAGACTTTGTATGACAAATGAATTATATGCCAGTAAAACTATAGGGCTGGCCTCACCACAAGATAGGACATCCCCTCACTGACCCATACGGCTACAGGAGACAGCACTGGAGGCGCAGTATGGGAATTGTGCTCGATTTGGCATACCTCCGCACATAAGCACACCAGGGCAAAGCATGAAGGGAGTGCGATAGAGCAACACAGTTCCAGAAGAATTCCAAAAACAGACATCTGACTTGTGGGGTGGGCAGGGCTATTGATAAGAGAAGCATGAGTGTTTACAACACTGAGGAGAAAACAACAGGACCAATGGGGGACATAGGAGAGGAGGAGACAGGGGAAAGAAAGAGGGGAGAAAACAAACCCAGGGAAAAGTAACAACAAGAGATCTAAAATCGATGGCAATGAGGGCATAGAATGCCTCGTGGGTTTGGATCAAGTGCAATGTAGCTGAGAGGAATTACTGAGAGCTGAATGAAAGTCAACAATGATAGTGGGACAGGAGGAGAGCAAAAGGAAACAAAAAAACTAAGATGCAAAGGACATGTACAGAGGTATAAGTATAGACATATATATGTAAATGTATTAATATATAATGATAGGGATATAGGACTATGTGTTAGTCCTGGTAGACTAGAGAAACAAATTTCATAAGGAAAAGGTTTATATAAAGAGGAACAGGACATTGCGCCCAGTTCAGTTGAACTGAACTGGGCGCAATGTCCTGTTCAAAGTCATAAGTCCAATATTTGCCCATATGCCCGATACCCGTCTATAATGTCTCCTTCTGACTCACGAGGTCACAGGTCAGTGGGTGCAGAATCCCGGCGCTGGCAGGGGACTCCCCCTGGCTCCTCACTCCCAGAGCTCAGGGTTCATCAAACAGCATCCAGCGGTGGCAAAAGCAACTCATCACTGGCAGGAGTCTCCACGTGGCCTCTCCAGTTTCAGAGATCTGACTCCATCAGGGCCAAGCCGTGTGGCTTCTCCAGCTCCTCAGACGCTGCCATCTTGTCTTGTCCGTGATTCATTGTGTCTGAGACTAACTCCCAACAACTGGGGAGAGAGCTTCCCATCTCCACAAGGGAAGTATCTCGAGATTTCTCAGACATATCAGGAGAAAGCCAGGCCCACACAGAGTCCTCATTGGCTACTCAATGGCCATCTCCAGATTAACAGGCTAGACTCCACCCCTACATTTCAATCATAAAATTAACATAATCAGATGACTGCCACAGACTATGTACACATATTTTATGTTACGTGTGGCGGTTATGTATGTATGTCAATTTCATGATTGAGATGCAGGGGTGGAGTCCAGCCTGTTAATCTGCAGATAGCCAATGAGGCCTCTGTGTGGGCATGGCTTTCTCCTGAGAATTCTGGGAATTCTCACGGTATTTCCCAATTGGAGAAGAGAGACTTGATGTAGTCTCCAAGAAGACGAACCACTGACAAGACAAGATGGCAGCATTCGAGGAACTGGAGGAGCCAGAGGAGAAGTCACATGGCCTTATCCTGATGGAACCAGACCTCTGAAGCTGGAGAAGCTACATGGAGACCCCTGCCAGCGCTGAGTTACTTCTACTACCACTGGATATTGTTGATGGATCCTGAGCCCTGGAAGCGAGGAGCCACGGGGAGACCCCTGCCAGCACCAGGATGCTTCGACTACACGTATTTTGTGAGTCAGAAGGAGACTTTATAGACTGGTATTGGAAATATGGGCTAATGTTGGATTTATGACCTTGGACTGAACTGGGTTGGGATGCTTTCTTGATGTTCTATTCCTCTTATATATAAACCGTTCCCTTATATCCATATGCATGTTTATGAATTTGTTTCTCTTGTCTACCCAGACTAACACATTAGGTATTAAGGTAGCAGATGAATTTTGGGCCTCTACTCAAGTCCACCCTCAGCACAAGAATTCTTTGTTCTAATTATCTGGCATTCTGTGATGCTCACCTTCCTGACAGAAACACTGAAGACAAAATGGGTGCATAAGCAAATGTGTTGAAGAAAGTTGATGGTGCCTGGTGATTACAAGACAACACCTCTGGTGTCTTAAAAACTTGAAGTTTAAAAAAAAAACTTGAAGTTAAATAAGCGGTCATCTAGCAGGGAAGCAACAAAGCTCACATAGGAAAAGCACATCAGCCTGTGTGATCACAAGGCAATATCAAGCATCAGAAGATCCAGAAAAAACTATCATATTGATGTGAATTAGAGGGGTTGGAGTGGAAACCCGAAGCCCATCTGTAGGTAATTAGGCATCCCTTCACAGAAGGGTCACAAGGAAGAGACGAGTCAACCAAGGTTCAGTACAGCACCAGTGAAACGCAGCATTGCTGTGGTTCTTTAAATGCTTCCTTCTTTCCACCATCATGAACCTAGATCTCCTTAAAAATCCAGACTGAAGCATGTACATTTATACAGATAAGAACTTTTGATGCAATCTCAGACAGATAACCACTTTAGGAACAGTAATGGGATAGTGATACCATGAGGGTAGGCAGAAGGTGAGGGGAGGAGGAGAAAGGCAGAACCAATCATAATGATCAATGTGTAACACACTCCCACACACTCCTGAAGGGGCTGAAAGGGTTCACAAAGGTGTAAGGGTGGGAGAGGGTGGGGAAAAAGCAGAACAGTTACCAAGGGTGCAAGTAGGAAGAAAATGTTTGTAAAATGATGTGATGATGGCAACACATATACAAATTTGCTTGATAAAATTGCTATATGGATGGTTATAGGAGTTGTAAGATTCCCAGTAAAACAGTTTACAAAGAAAGAAAAAAATGTTGAAAAAAAAGTTGTAGTCTTTGTAGAGTATTTCTTAGACTTTGTGCTCATACAGTAAAATAGACGGTCACTTTGCATCAGTAAGAAAATAAGAATATTATGAAAACTCAGTAGCAAAGAAAAATGAAAACACAAAACATAGGGGACATTGAACTTCGGTTAAGGGTAATAGATAAGTTCAAGAACAGTTCATGGGAATAACTGAATTTGAATATATTTAGGGTCTTCGAACAGCATGTTGATGTTATGTGACAAATTGGTTAGGCTATGCCTATCTGGTTTGGCAAACACTATGTAATCACTTTTCATTTTTTGACCTGATGTTAGCAGCTGATGAGTTAAATGGGAAGTTTCCTTTGGGCTAGGGTCTACTTCCAAAATATCAATGGATGTTCTGGCCAAATTCTTGTCGCCTGACTTCTACTTCCAGAAACATAAACTTGCAGAAATCTGATCTTCCCCCTGACTTACAGATATTGGATTCACCAGCTTTCTGAGCCAGAAGAAGATGTGTCTAGTGTGCCTGCCATATGACTTTCAGATAGATTTGGAGTTCATCAGCCCCCGAAATCACATGAACCAGGAGAGGTCTTCAGACTATTGTCTGACTAATGGAGTTGAACTTGTCAGTCCTCCCAATTCTGAGTCATTTCCTCACAATTGTGTGATCCATTTTTTTCAAGTAAAATTCTCTTTATATATTCCCTATATATGCTTCCTTATTTTTGTTTCTCTAGAGAACTCACACCAACATTGCTCTCTTGGTTTGTTCATATGGAAAAGCTTTGGTGACTGTGATGGTTAGGTAGATGTGTCATCTAGGCTGGGCCATGATATGTTCTTACATGCAATCCATCATGTTCTCTTCTGTGAGAAATCAAGCAGTTGTGGAATGAATAGAGTGGAGTGCAACCCTTAATCAGGTCACCAACTTGATACAGTTGAAAAGAAGTTTCATTGGACATGAGGCTTCATTTTGGATAAGTTGACACTGTGAAGAAGCTACTTCATTTCTTTTCCTGGGTCTGGATCCTGCTTGCCAACCCCAGGAACCAACCAGGGACAGCCAACCTAGGATTCATTCAACTTTCCCTCTTCCTGTTCCTGGTTTGTCAGCGCTTACTGCTAAATGAATTGAGAGAGACCTCCAACTTAATATGTGACCCATAGACTTGAATCAAATTTGACTTGCCCACTTCTGCCACTGTGTAAGCCACTTTCTCGTTATACATTTATTTCTATATGTGCACATATAAATGTCACTGAGTTTGTTTCCCTAGAGAACCCAGCTTAATACTACCTATTAAGCATAACTTCCTATGTGTTTAGCACACACGTGTACAAATTAAAATTATTCAGGATCAGGTAACACAAGCAGCATGACAGGTGGGTAACTAGAATTTTGCAGGTTTGCACCTCAAAAGAAAGTCTTGGTGATCTACTTCTGAAAGATCACAACCGTGAAACCCCCCTGAAGCAGTTCTGCTTTGACAAACTTAGATACACCATGAGCCAGAAGCAACTATTGGCAACTGGTTTAGATAGGATGGGATACTTTGTATGTATTTATTGGAGGAGAGGAGTAAATTTCAAAATATGGATTGATTTAGTGCATTATATCAAGGGGTTCATGTTGTCAATATGTCTCTTTACTGAGACTATTAATAAACCACGATGAGTTGGTTAAAGTGGTGTTAACTTGATTTTCTATTATAAAGTTAAGATCTTTTTCTAATGGTATTCTTGCCCAAAATGTGTTCCTTCATTCCTTTCATGAAAAAAACATTAGTCACTGATCCGACCTGCGGATCCGTCAATGTGGGTTCCTGAAAGGGGGCCTGGGAATGGAGAGGGCAAGAGACACGAGAAATGGAGACAAAACAGGACTCTGATCAAGTCTTGTTTATTGAGCCAAAAGGCAGGGTTAATATAGGGTAGCAACAGGAAGGTGAGGTACAACTTATGGAAATGAGGGGTAGGGATAATCAGTCAATCATACACATAGCTACAAAGAAACGGCAGGAAAAAATGGTGGGGAAGAAGTTCTCAAACAGGTCCGCATGCTAATTAGGTGAGCTCAAACAGGTCCGCATGCTAATTAGGTGAACAACACGTCCGCATGCTAATTAGGTGGACTCAACACATCTGCATGCTAATTAGGTGAACCCATGGATTCAAAGGTTATCTTGCCCGCAAGCCGTTACAATACAAAAGGTCAATAAAGGGGTCACTGAGGGATGGGAACAGCATTCGGCTTCCCACAAGTCACATCCATGTTGAGGATAGTCTACAAAATAAAGATAGGTACTCTTATAAGTTACCAGATCATGAAAGGAAAAATTGAAGAACTGTTACAAATGATGAAACAACACCAAATACAATGTGGTATACTAGGAGAGGAAGTTTTCACTCAAAAAAATGGTAAAAAATAAGATATGTTGGTAGTATTAGTTTGGGTGTTGATCATTGTACAATGATTATCTAAGGTAGCAGTATTAGGGGAAGTTAAGTGAGAGATAGTATGGGAACTCTTTGCTTTGCAACTTTTCTCTAAGTCTAAAAATAAAACAAAAAGGAAAGTAAAAATAATATGTTTCTCAATCAACATCATCTCTTGGGGACTTGTTAGAGATGCAAATTGTCAACTTCTACCCAAAACTACTGTGGCAATTACATAATGTCGCCTTGAGAGAAGGGGTGGAGTCTAGCCTGTCAATTAGGTTATAGCCAATGATGCTTCTGTGTGGGCATGACCTTCTAAGAATTCTGGTAACTCCTGTCTTTCTCCCTGAAGAAGAGACACACACACTCTCTGTGCTTCACCTTCCTGTTGACCAGCCGCATGGTGCCTCCCTGATGCCAACCAGAGCCCTGAAGATGCTTTCACTGCCATTGGATCCATAATACTTTCCATCCACAGGCATGTGATCTTCCTGCATTTGGCATCATTGTATGTGTTGCATGAGTCTGAAGAGGAGTCTATAGACTGGTATCAAACTTCTGGGCTAGTATCAGAATTATGGACTTGATCTGGCCCGGGACATGATATTTTCTTAATATACAATTGCTGTTTGTTATAAAATTCTCTTTCACACACACACACATATGAGTGTCTCTGGATTTGTTTCTCCAGTCAACCCAACCAACACATCTACTAAATTAGAATCTCTAGGGATGAAGTGTAACTATCTATGCCTTAACAAAGCTTCCTGGTAAATCTGATGCAACTTAAAATGTGAGAACCAGTGGGGCAGAAGAAGATGAGAAGAGTATAGTGACTTAGAATTTAGTCATTGCCATCTCCATCACAACATATTTATTTGTCTTTGAGTTAACTTCCAGGACTTTCCTGCTGCTTATCAGAAAAACAATGATAGGAGTCCCGAGTCATTCAAAAGTTGAAGTGATCAAATATAAGCTCCAGAGTTGAGAGTTTAGGTACCCTATAGGATTTCTGTGAGTCAGAATTACTTGATGGTGATATGTTTAGTTTTTGGTTTATCATTGGTCTATGTTTAACTTGCAAAGAAACTGCCAAATTGTTTTCTAAAGTCACTGTATATTTTACAGCCTGATGAGCAATGTGCAAGAGTTCCATCTTGTTGCATCTTCCTAACACATAATGTCATCAGATGTTTGGCGTTTAGCCAAAGGAGTATAGGAATATTTCATTATACTTTTAATTTGCATTACTCTGATAATTTTGGCCACCTTTTCATTCCATGTTTGCTTTTTAAAATTTTGCAAAAATATTATATTTAAAAACCTTTGCCTACCCCTGTGGAGTCACCTGATTCTACAAATGTTAGGATCATAACAGCATAGCAATTTTACATTGATGTAAATCTGTACAATTAAAAATACACTTATGGTGGATACTGTTCACACAAGTCCTAATATACAGTAGTTTCAATAAACATTGGCAGAATTATTGTTCAATGAAATTTTTAAAGACAAATCTTGAAAACTCACTGTCATCAAATTGATTCCAACTCCTAGCAGCTACAATATAAGACTGGATAGACTTGTTCCCTGTGGCTTTCCAAGACTGTAGCTATTTACCAGAATACAAAGACTCATCTTTCTTTTGAAGTTTCAAACTGCTGACCTTGTGCTTAGTAGCTCAATGCATAGCCACTCTGTTACCAGGGCTCCTTTTCAAAGAAAACAATCACCATGATTGCGGGTAGGAAAGATTTTACAGAAGTTGAATTGTTTGACTTCACATGAATACTTTAATATCTCTGATTTTATTAGGCAGTTGAAAATCCTATTGGGAAAATAGTGTTTAAGATAATTTTTAATAAGTAAAATGTTGCAGATAATGAAAGAGTCTTATAAAATGGAAGACTAGAAAATGGCTCCTATATAAAGGTGGGGCTTTTCTTTACAAAATATAGGATCAATCTCTTCAGGTACAAAGTGAGAAAATCAAACAATGTGAGTCCTTTATCTGTTCTAGTCAATGCCCAATATTTTGAACTGTCCCACAATAATTAAATAGTTATTTCATAGACTTAGGTTACTTAAATGTAATAATACATTTTAGAGGGGGAAAAGATCCCTGCCAGTACTGATGAATAGTTTTTTCCTACAATGTCCTTTTATGTTTATTTCAGACAGTTAAGTTAACCTCTTGATTTTTCAGTTATGATAGTGAAATAATCCTGCATTCTTCCCCACCTGCCCACCTGCATATTTAATTATGAAAAAAATTGCCAGCAAATTTGAAATAATGTTGCAGTAAAAAATCAATGCAGTCACCACCTAGTTCTATAATGAACACTTTTCTGAAATTATTCATCTATCTAGTACTCTAATTCATCTCTTTTTATATACCTCAAAATAGATGACAGATATAGGTATGTTGTTAATTGCCAGTAAGCATTTGGAGACATTATGTAGAACTGAATCATTTTTTCCTGGTCTTGTGACATTTTTCATGAGAATTGGTTTGTTACAATCCATTTTTGCAATTTTTGTGTAACACCTTCCAGTCTAGAGGGCTCACCTTTCAGTACTGTACTG
>PVJH01035974.1:0-19218 GCA_004026705.1 Nesogale talazaci | reverse complement strand
ATAAACACTTTATTCTTCAAAGACATAAATACCTTATTCCTCACAGTGACTTTTTTGCTAACACTTAAAAATACATCTTCATAGCAGATTTGGCTTTATTTGACAATTGCTTCTGTGGGCTTTGACTGTACATTTAACTAAAATGAAATCTTTGACAACTTCAAACTTTTTCCCATTTATCATGATGCTTATTGGTTCATTGGGGAGTACATTAAGATGTAATACATACAGATGGCTGAAGTCTTTGATCTTCATCAGAATGTTCTTCAAGTTCTCTTCACTTTCAACAAGTAAGATTGTGTCCATTGCATGTCACAGGTTGTTAATGAGTCTTTCTCCAATCCTGAGGTCATGTTCTTCTTTATAGAAGCCAGTTATCTGATTGCTTTCTCATTATACCGATTGAATAAGTATGGTGAAAGGTTATAACACTGACAAGCCTTTTCTGATTTTAAAACATTCACTAACTCCCTTGTTTTATTCAAATGACTTGTCTCCAAGTTCAGTAGGAGCATAGGTAGGTATTCTTTGATCCCCAGTCTTAACAATGTTATCCATAGTTTGTGAAAATGCAAATGGATGCCTTTATATAGTTGTTAAAAAAAACACAGATGAGCATTTCATCTGGTAATCTTTCTTTCAGACTCAATCCCTGATAATAGCAATAGTATTCGTCATCCCACATCTTCTTTTGACTATAACTTGAATTGTTGAAAATTCCCTTTAATTTACATCTTCAGTGATTTTGAATTATCTTCAGCATATTGCTAGCATAGTATATCAATGACATTGTTGTGTAATTTCCATATTCCATCTTATGGCCTTTCTTTGAAGTGGACTCGAACATCAATCTCTTCCAGGTGGTTCACCAAGTAACTGTCCTTTAAATTTCTTGTCATTAATGAGTAAGCACTTCAAATGTACCCACAGTTCTTGAACTTTTGCCATCATGGCTTCAAACAGGTACATTTTAGTCTGATCCCTACTGAGAATTTGCATTTTGACCCCTGGTGGACTAAATTAGAATGAACACACTTATAAAATTTCCAAAACAATTTCCGAATCTCCTCTATAAATAAAATGATAATGATGTCTCTAAAGTTAACCAGAGACATGTATAGATCATCCATATATCAATAGATTTTGAGCTCACATTTGATTCTAACGCAATCTAAGAAAAAACAATTCTTATGAGATGGTCCTGCTTGATGTTCAAGCTTATGAAGAGATCATTGATGGTATGGTGAAGGGATAAGATGGTGCCCTATATTCAGAAAGAATAGCGTCTGAGACCAGAAAGACTGTTTTAAAACAAGCAGTCAGAATCTAATTGAGGTATCAACTAAGGTCCCATGGCAAAAGTGCATCCCCATGTGTAATCTAAGGATTATAAAGAATATAATCTGACTAATTACTAAAACCTAAAGTATTATACAAAACTGCAAGAAGAAAACAGCTCAATAACCCTCTGAGAAGGTAGACAAAGTACATCAACAAATGATTCGCACATGATGACGCTCAAATGGCTAATACACACATGAGGAAAAGCTCCTGGCCACTAGCCATACAAGAAATGCATGCCAAATTAACAATGAGATCCCACCTAACGCTAATAACTGTGTATCGAGTCAAAAAAAACTGAGAACAAAAAAGAAGGAGAAGTTTTGTTGAGATTTGAACTCTTGTCCACTGCTGGTGGACTTGTAAATATGTATAGCCACTCTGGAAGATGATATGATTATACCAAAATAGAGGGCAATTGACTTGCCATATGATCTAGAAACCCCATTATTGGGCATAAACCCAAAAGGACTAAGAGACTGATCACAAGCAGATGTTTACTCTCCAATGTTCATTGCAGCACAGTTCACAATAGCAAAAAGCTGGGAACAGTCTCAATTCCCATCAGTGAAATATTGTATAAAAATTTCTGGTAGATCCACTCAATGGAATATTACACATCCTTGAAAAATAGCAAGGAAACCATAAAATACCTTGAGAGGTGGAGGGATCTAGAAGAAATTAGGCTGAGCAAAGTTAGTCAAACTAAAAAGACAAATTGTATGAGTCCACTGCTGTAGGAACAAACAGCAGAATAGTCACTAGCTCAGGCTTGTAGGGCATCCAGTCTTCTGGATGAGAGTCAGACAGCCTGGTAGAGAGCCAGACCAAGGCCAATGACCCATACACCATTTGTCCTAGGTAAGTATTTTGTAGGTCACTTGACTGGAGATTGCCATACACCACCTGGGAACAGATGGCCAAGGAATAGGAAGCGGATGTAGTCTACTGAGTGCCTGTCTTGTAAAATCTATGAAGACCCCTCACTCCTGGGCATATAGAAAGGCCTATCGGAGGGAGACGAGTAGGAAAGACAATTCAGCAGTGGGGAAAGCGAACAAACACATCTGGGGAAACACAAAGGCCTGTCTGTTGGTAGGGAAAGAAGGTGGACTAATCCCCAGGTGGGGGAAGAATGACTGAAAAATGGCTGTTAGAGGGGAGTGACTTTGGTGACATGCAAGATAGAGAAACATCGATCTTGGGAGTCTAGGGGAAGCTTGGTGAATCAAGCCGTGTGCCGTGGAACACTGGGTCACTGGACCCTGGATCTTCAGGGCACATGACATGGTCCAGGAGCCACAATAATGAAATGCCAAGCACAAACTCCACTGGATGAACTGGACCCTACCCCAGACACATTTGTAACCTGAGGACTGAAGTCTGAAAACACATAGTGTCTGAGGAGGCAGAAGACAGCTGTACCAAGAGTGGTCAACTGTGGGTCGGTAGAAAATCAAGGTTCTGCTCCATCAACATGCCATATGCTATATTAAAGTATGTATCACTGCAGCAAGTGGGTGATGGACACTCTGTTTCATCTCGTTTATGCCTCCTCATAGTAGGGTATATCCTAGAGGTGTTATGTCATTGGGGCTCACATATAGAAGTTGTGTTAATTCTGTTTCTCAGTAAGTGAAACCAAGGATTGATGAATCTATAGGGACAGCAAATAGATCAAGGGTAGGCGGGTGAGAATACAGGGCGGGGAAGGTAAAATGGAGACAATATCAAGGTGACCAAGAAGGAAAAATATATTGAAAAAACTGATCATAGAAGTAATCATATAATTATATTTAAAGAGATTGAATTATGGAATGATATGACATATGCATTAACACCTATGTAATAACAAATTTGGAAGATGGGGGAGGTAAAAAATGAGTTTGGAGCTTATACTTAGTTATTGCATCATGGCTCTGTTCAATATTTACTCTCAGGAAGAAAACACAGAAAACTTGGGTGCTATAGGAAAATGTGGCATAGAATGTAAATGGTGCCTGACTAGCAGGTAAAATAGCATCTAGGGTCTTAAAGGTTTGCTTCCAAACAAGAAGTCATCTAAGTAAGATATCAAATAAGTCCACATGGCAGAACATCATCATCAGTCACCGAAGGATGGTAAATCTGAAGTAGAAGGAGGGACTAATATCAGAGCCTAAATTGTGAGAACTCAGTGTTTAGATGATCTCAAGACGTCCGTGTGAAAAAGAATGCTAGGAAATTGATTGTGGTAGCAATTGTACACTTCTGTTTGACATAATTGAACTATGGAATGATATGATACACCCACACACATGCACACAAGCACACACACACACGAGGCAGTACCTCCCAAAACTGGAATCATTTTAGGCAGATAGGAGCTTTTGTTGTAAGCAGTTCTTCTGCTTGGTGAGCATCCAGCAACACGCTCTGACTTAGTACACACAGGCATCATCTGGACATCTGTAGGTTTCTTGAACAGATGGAAATATTGACTTGTAGTGCATTTGGAGTTCACTCCACCAGCTCATACTATTAATCAAACTTTCTATTTAAAGGTTCTGAAAAGATTGCATAACAGTACGTAACAAAAAAGGCCTGATTTATGGCAGACAGGGGACTGGTTTTGCCACCACCATAATACACCTACTCATGCAGCCATCTCAGGTGCAAGGTTTTGCCAAAAAAAAAAAATGGTATGCGTCTCTTGCTCCATGAAATTTACTCACTTGATCTCACTTCATGAGACTTCTTGTTTCACGAATGCAGAGGGAAATGACAGGACAGTGATTTGATGATGTAGAAAAGCTGAAGAACAAAAAATGAGGGTCATTTACAGATGAGTTTGAGAAATGTTTCCAAGAATGGAATCTCAGATTTGGGAAGCACTTTGAAGGTGATAAGGTTGTTTTGTTAAAAAAAAAAAAGTTAAATGCACAGTTTTGGGGGTGGTGGGGAGAAATCTGGATACCTACATACACACATATACAAGCATGTATATATATATACATACATGATCCATATATTATATATATACATATATGATAGGTAGTTTGTGGTGCCAACATGGCCAATGAAGATAAGTAAATTTGTTGTGACAACATGGCCAATGTATGCACGTGACATTAAATGAAGGGCGGAGATATAAATGGCTCTGCCAGCCTTGCCTTTCTCTCCTTTGCTCTTGGATCTTCAGACCAGTGTACAACTGGCTGCCTTGTTTTTCCTGTGCCTCGAATTGTAAGCTACACTACCCGTGGGACACCTAATCCGTGGACTGTGTCACTGTAAGTTGAGGTTCCGTCAAGCCCTGCTTCACCGCACTACTGGAATATACATCTCTTGAGCTGGGGACTGTTGGAGCCTGTCATCGGGCTGACTGCTGGTTACTTGCTTTACTGTTTGCTGCCTGTGGCCAGATTGCCTGAACTGTGCTACAGAGGATTGATTACCCAGCAGCCCTCAAGACTCGAGGGACTGCCAGTGTATTAGCTGCATTATGCAATTGAGGTCACCAAACCATTCGTACGGCTTTATAGATTAATTAACTGTTTATTTCTTATGTTAGATAGCTTTCTCTCTATATAAATACATATAAAATTATTAGTGTTCTGGTTTTGTTTCTCTAGAGAACCCTGTCTAACACAAGCAGTACCAGGAGTTTGTCTAAAGAAATAAAATCAGGGCTGAGCCCCGGTGGCGTAGTGGTTGTGCGCTGGACTGCGGCCCACTGGGACGGAGGTTCAATTCCAGCAGTGGGGCTGGCCCTCCTACTCTCACCACCAGAGAGCAGTGATGCCCCCCCCCAAAAAAAAAAGTTAAAAAAAAAGAAATAAAATCATAAATATGGGTTTCTTAAATGGCTCTCCAGTATGGGTAGTCTTAAGAGCACTGATAATGTTATTTCAACACCTAAATGCATGGATAATTCTGTCATTTTTAATAATCTTTATTATGAATGGCAAAGCGAATGTTTAGAGTAGCATCACTGGTAGATGGGGTATTGGTCAAAGGAGAGGCTCTGGGTGACCATATGTTTGATATTTTCCAGCAGTTTTGTCAAGATGGCAAGTACAAGTAAGGCCGACCTCCTTACGATGGAAAGTGTGATTAAGAAGAGGGATGGTCTCAGGGACTCAGAGTTGCCTCAGGTTCCAACTTACAGACTTAAAAGCTTCTGTCTGAGCCACAAAGGAGAGCCTTCCCACCTCTAGTAATACAGCTGACATTGCTGAGAACCATGTCCAGAGTCTCTTTATGTGAGTGGCCAAATTACAACGTCAGCTGAATTACAGTGACTGATACCAAAGTGAGGGCAATGATAGGAAAAAACTGGAACCCTGAAACATGGGATGGGAACACATGGGTTGATGACCCAGAAAAGGAGGATATTGAGCCTCTAGAAACAATTGAGCCAGCCCAGTCAATAGATCCACTCCTCCCAGCTGAAGGTATTAATCCACTATCAATAAAACAACCATACCTGAGCAGATTAACCAAACTGTTCGAGGTGAAACACCAGGTGGGACTCCTTCTGCCTGAGATGCCTTACAAGACAGTGCTGAAAACACCTTTACCACCCATTATTTCTCCTAGACCTGTAACTCAAATTAAGGCTCAGAAGCTCCTAAAGGTGAGGTGGAGATGATCACCCAAGAAGAAGCATTCTATACTCACAAAGAGCTGCTCGAGCTTTCGAATATGTACAAAGCAGAACCCTGGGGATGCTTACGAAGGGCCTGGGGTACTGGTGTGAGAAATGTAATATTAGACCAGTCTGAGTGTCTGGATATGGGCCCCCTAAGCACAGACTCTTCTTTCAATGTCTCAGTGAGAGAGGCTAAGGGAGACTCTAACTCCTTATTTGGCTGACTCACTGAAGCACGGACTGCCAGATGGCCTAGATTAGACCAGTTTGAGGTGTCTGACCTACCTTGATGCACTGTAGAAGAAGGTATCCAAAAGCATAAGGAAACTGATATGTTGGAATGGAACTATGAGGATACCCCCATAGACCTAAAAAGGGGGTTTCCTGAGGACATACCCTTCACCACAACTATACGGAACAAATTTGCAAAGTGGATCCCAGTATCTCGTAAGACTCCTATAATTTCTATTTTATGTGCACCAGGATTAACAGTGGGAACTGCCCTAAGCAATCTCCGACATTTGCCCATGATGGGACTGATTGGGCTCCATGGTGATAGAGGGCAGGTATCAGCACCGAATAAGTAGAGACAGGGTGGATTTGGTTATAGTAGCTAGCAAAGTGTTCGCAGTAATCCAAGAAACCTGTCTTGTGTGGACTTATGACATTGGCTACTTAGTCACTGTGTTCCTCTAAGTGAAATACATGGAAACCTACCAAATATTTAGTGATTTTTACAGCCAGAAGAATGCTAGATCAGATGAACAGAGAGATAGATAGTCATGATCACTCAATCAATTCCCAGACCTGAGCCAGTTTACAAACCCACAACCCCTTGAATGATGGGGAGGCCAGTTCCTTTGGAAGGAGGACCTGCTTTATCACCAAAGGTTTATACTGTTAGTCCCAAAGGTTTGTACTGTTAGTCTTTCTTCTAGCTTTCCCCGAAAGGACCAGTGGCCTTTCACAAGAGTGACTGTTTATTGAGGGAAGGGTGACACTGCATTTGTGGAAAGAAAATAGTAAAACTTTGGGGGGATTTCTGGACACTGGCTCTGAACTGACACTAATTCCAGGAGACACTAAGTGTTTCAAAGACATGCCAGGCAGAAATAGGATCTTATGGAGGTCAAGTTATCAATGGAGTATTAGCTCAGGTATGCCTCACTGTGGGTCCAGTGGGTCCCTGAACCCATCCTGTGGTAATACATCATTGGAATAGACATACTTAGTAACTAGCAGAACCCCCACATTGGATCCCTAAAATGTGGAATAAGGGCTGTCATGGTGGGAAAGACAAAGTCGACACTATTAAAACTGCCATTGCCTAAGAAAATAGCAAACCAAAAGCAGTATCACATTCCTGAAGGGATTGCAGAGATCAGTGCCACCATCAAAGACTTGAAAGATACAGGGTGGTGATTCCTACCATGTCCCCATTTAACTCACCTATTTGGTCTATAAAGAAGACATATGGATCCTGGAGGACAGTGGATTATCTTAAACTTAACCAGATTGTGACTCCAATTGCAGCTGTTGTTCCAGATGTGATTTCATTGTTTGAGCAAATTAATACTTCTCCTGCTATTTATTGGTCTGCAGCTATTGAACTGGCCACTGTCTTCTTCTCAATACCAGTCTCAAGGACCAGCAGAAGCAGTTTGCTTCCAGCTGGCAAGGACAACAATTGTGGCAATCATGTGCTTATGTTAATTTTATGATTGAAATGCAGGGGTGGAGTCTAGCCTGTTAATCTGGAGATAGCCATTGAGTAGCCAATGAGGCCTCTATGTGGGGATGGTTTCTCCTGAGACTTCTGGGAAATCTCGTGATATTTCCTTTATGAAGATGAGAAGCTATCTTCCCCAGTTGTTGGGAGTTAGTCTCGGAGACAATGAATCATGGAAAAGACAAGATGGCAACATCCGAGAAGCTGGAGCAGCCGGTGGAGAGACCACATGACTTTGCCCTGATGGAGCCAGACCTCTGAAGCTGGAGCAGCATGCTGTTGATGGACCCTGAGCCCTGGAAGCGAGGAGCCATGGAGAGATCCCTTCCAGCACCAGGATTCTGCACCCACTGACCTGTGATTTCGTGAGTCGGAAGGAGACTTTATAGACTGATTTTGGGGCATATGGGTTAATATTGGATGTATAACTTTGTACTGGACTGGATTAGGATGCCTTCTCAGTGTCACATTCCTTTCCTTATATCCATATGTGTGTCTATGAAACTTGTCCCTCTAGTCTGCCCGGACTAACTCAAAAATAAACTTTCACAACTCTCCCCCAGGGGTATGTCAATTCTTTTGCCCTGTGCCATAATTTAGTCTGAAGGGACCTTGATCACCTGTCTATTCCACAAAATGTCACACTAGTCCATTATATTTATGATAGATGTATCAAAGACTCTAGATTCATTAGTATAACATCTATTACAAGAGGTTGGGAAATTAACCCAATGAAGATTCAAGCACCCTTTACCTCAGTAAAATTTCTAGGGGTCCAGTGGGGAGGGGGATGCTGATATAGTCCTACTAAAGTGAATAAGCTATTGCATCTGGTCCCCCACCCACCCAACAACTAAAGAGGAGACATAATGCCCACTGTGCCTCTTCGGATCTTGGGTGTTCTCCTTTGCTCTATTTATCAAGTGACATAAAAGGTCTCCCATTTTGAGTGGGACCCAGAACAAGAAAAGGCTCTGCAACAGGTTCAGGCTGCCATGCAAACTGCTTTGCCACTGGGACCATATGATCCAGCTGATCCAATGGTGCTAGAGGTGTCAGTTGTCAATAAAGATGCAGTGTGGAGTCTTTGGCAGATCCCTATTGATGAATCACAGCATAGACCATTGGGATTTGGGAGTAAAGTCCTGTCATCCTCTGCAGACAACTACTCCCCCTTTGAAAAAAAACAGCTGTTGTCCTGTTACTGAGCCTTGGTGGAGACTGAACTCCTCACCATGGGCCATCAAGTCACCATGCGGCCTGAACTACCCATCTTGAACTGGGTATTTTCTGATCCACAGAATCATAAAGTTGGACGTGTACAACAACACCCCATTGCTGCATGAAGAAGTGGCCCAAATGCCCACAGTCTCCACTCCTGTCACATTACCTTCTCTCTCCCAGTCTGCACCTCTGGTCTTCTGGGGGAGTTCCTTATGATAATTTAACTGAAGAACAGAAAAGTTATGCTTGGTTCACGAATTACTCTGCATGATATGCAGGTGCCACTCATAAGTGGGCAGCAGCAGCACTACAGTCCCTTTTGGGGATCTCCCTTAAAGGACAGTGGTGAAGGGAAATCCTCCCAATGGGCGGAACTTCAAGTAGTGCACCTGGTCATTCAGTCTCCTGGCAAGGAAAAATGGCCAGATATGAGACTGTATACTGATTCATGGACTGTGCTTAATAGTTTGGCTAGATGGTCAGGGGACATGATTGGAAATTTTGTCACAAGGAGGTGTGGGGAAGAGGTATGTGCATGGATCGCTCTGAATGGGCCAAAAAAGTAAAAGTAATAGTGTCTCATGTGAATGTTCACCAAAGGATTACCTCTAAAGAGGAGAACTTTAACAATCAAGGAGTTAAGATGACACACACTGTGGGAACTGGTCCCCCACTCCTGTTATCACTATGGGCACATGAACAAAGTGGACATGGTGGAAGGAATGGGGGTTATGCATAGGCACAGCAATAGGGTCTTCCACTCACCATGGCTGACTTGGCCACAACCACTGTTGAGTGCCCCATTTGCCAGCAGCAGAAACCAACATTAAATCCAACATATAGGACCATCCCTTGGGAAGATCAACCAGCAATATGGTGGCAGGTTGATTACATAGGACCACTTCCATCATGGAGGGGCCAGCATTTTGTTCTTACTGGCATAGACACATGTTCTGGATATGGATTTTCCTTCCATGCACACAATGCTTCTGTCCAAACCACTATTTGTGGACTTACAGAATGCCTCATCCCCTGGCATGGGGATAGCATTGCTATCCCCACATAGCATTGCTGCAGATCAAGGAACTCACTTCACAGCAAATCCAGTGCAGCAATGGGCTGGTGCCCATGGGATCCACTGGTTGTATCATGTTCTTCATCATCCTGGCCTGATAGAATGATGGAGTGGGCTTCTAAAGACACAACTATGCCACCAACTAGATGGTAACAACTTGTGGGGCTGGGGCAATGTTCTCCAGGAAGCTGTATGTGCTCTAAACCAGTGGCCAATATATGGTACTGTGTCTCCAATAGCCAGGATTAATGGGTCCAGGAACCCAAGAGGTGTAAACTGGAGTGGCACCACTCACTATTACTCCTAGTGACCCACTTGCAGCATTTTTGCTTTCTGACCCAGAAACCCTATGTGCTTCAGATATGGAGGTCCTGGTCCCAAAGGAAGGAACCCTCTCACCTGGGAAGCACAGCAGAGATTCCACTGCAGCTGAGAATGCCCCCTGACCATTTTGGACTTCTCATGCCTTCGGATCAACAGGTCAAGAAGGGTATCACTGTACTGAGTGGTGTGACTGATCCTGATTACCAAGGAGAAATTGGACTGGTGCTACATAATAGAGGTAAAGAAGAATATGTCTGGAATCCAGGAGATCCCATTGGTCAACTGTTAGTGCTAGCATGCCCTTTGATTAAAATAAATGGTAAATTACAGCAACACAATTCTGACAGGACCCCTTTATTCCAGAGGGGTCTGGGTCATCCCACTAGGCAAAAAAAAAATGCAATCAGCTGAGGTGATTGCTGAGGGCAAAGGTAATACAGAATGGGGAGTAGAAGAAGGTAGTTCTACATATCAATTATGACCACCTGATTGTTAGTTCCAACTCATAGTAATGCTATGCACAATAGAACAAAATAATGTCTGGGCCAGAGCCAGTCTCACAATTGTTACTTTTGAGCCCATGGATACAGCCACTGTGCAGCCATCCATCTTGTCAAAAGTCTTCCTCTTTTTCGCTGTCTCACTATTTTACCAAGTGTTATGTCTGTTTCCAAGGACTGGTCTCACCTGAAAACATCAAAGGTGCTTGAGTGGAAATATCACCATCCTTGCTTCCAAGGATGGCTATCTCTCCCAGACAGATGTTTGTTCTCGGAGATATTGATATTTTCAATATTTTTAGAATGATAATTCAGATGCAGCAATTCTTCAATTCTCCTTATTCAATATCCAATCTTCACATCCATTTGAGGCAACTGAAAATTCTGTTTCGTGGATCAGCACATCTTCCTCCTCAAAGTAACATCCTTGTTCTTCTCCATTTCAAAGAGGTCTTGTGTGCAGATTCACCCGATGCACTAAACAGCTTGATCTTCTGACTGCTGTTACCATGATGACTGAACGTGGGTCCAAGCAAGATACCATCCTTCACCACTTTGGTCTTTTCTCATTTATCGTGATATCTACCAGTTCAGTTGTGGAGATTTTTGCTTTCTTTATATTGAGTTATCATTCATGCCGAGGTTTCTAGTCCTTGATCTTCATCAGCAAGTTCTTCAAGCCCTCCTCACCTTTAACAAACAAGGTTGTGTCCTCTGCATATCACAGGTTGTCAATGAATCCAAATATACATGAGTCAGTCCTAGTCCAAATCCCAGATTCCAGTGCCCGTCTAAAGAAAATAACCTATTGGGATTTTGATTTGATAGACATATTAGAGTGTCAATGGAAAAAAAATATATATATATATGTAATCTTGACTTCCCAGAAATTCTTCACACTTAACTAATACCACTTTACATATAAAAATATTTCACATCAGTTTTAGGCATTATCTCAATTCAAAAGGAAGTCTGTATTAATATAAGACACTATTTAAATTCGATTAGTTAAATACGGTGCATAAAAATGTCAGCCACTAGAGTAGTGGTAGGTACACAGTTGAGATGGAGGCAGAATTTTATCCTGTGCAAATTTTAAAAGTCTTAAGCTTCAATCTTTGCAACTTTTATTGCTTTCATCATGTTCTTTAAAAAGAAAAAGGGAAAAAAGTCTTTCTAAGATTGGTGTCAATTGGAAAGTATTTGTATATCCTGGCTGTTAAGATGGAAAGAGTGAATTTACAGAAAATCTAATATGTGCAGAAGGGGATGATGGTGGGAAGTTTAGTAGAGAGTGATGGAGAGGCAGTTGAGAAGAGTGGGATGCCTGTGGGAGAGAGCCAAGAAAATGAAACTCAAAGACTAAGAGTCAATTATACTCCAATTTCAGTCTCCCCATCTATGTGCCAAAGGCAATGTGTTAGATGCTGGGTGAAAATTCTTCAGTCTTAGCCAGGAACAGAGAGGCTAGTAATGTGTTGTTCTCTTTTATAATGACACTGGTAAGAATTTGCCTTAATTTTCTGGCATTATTAAGTAACACCATAGCAAGTATAAACATACTTCTAAGATTGAATAACCTTTTTCTTACTTTTAGAATATCTCTGTGGGAAGAACATAGTTAGTATGGAAAAAGAAAACAAATAAAATTTGACTTCTGTCCCAGGATCCTATCACCACTCTCAAAAAGTTCCAACCACCCTGATCATTAACCTAGGAGAAGTAGAGGTGGAGACATTTTGGCAACATCCCAGCCTTCTCCTCATATTAATTTGAGGGCCTAATTAATAAACAACTACTCAATGAACGTTATTTTAAAGTTCTTTTTCTCTCTTTCCTGCCTTTTGAAGAAAAACTATTAGGATCTCCTTTAAGAGTTGGGAAAGAGAAACAGTTAATTTAAGCTACAGAAAACTGTATGAGAATCAGCCAACTGGCTCAAAATGGCCTGTTTGCGACTGACACGTCAGCTTGGTTCCTTCGTGGTTGGAGTACTTTTATACTTTATTTGGTTTGTATTCAGCACAATTTCATGAGCTCCAGAATTAGGTGTTGCTATAAAATACTTGTGCTTATTTACAACCCCACTTTTCCAGAACCAAGTCATTCTTCCTCCTGAAGATGGGGCTACCCAGAAGGTGCAAGCTACCTTGCTGTTGTTATCCCCCATTACTCCAAAGCCATCTGCCAGCCAATTCTGTGAGCTCACCTCTGGGTTCTCACACTGAGACCCTGCAATGAGCTTTGCCAAGTCTTGAATAATCAGAGCTGCCTTGGGGAGCTACCTCACTTGGGTCACTGCTTTTCTTAAAATCAAAGTACACAATGAAATATGAGGAGGTCAGAAAAAATCATCTAGAGTCCCCAAAACACATACCAATGTCATGACACAACACTTTTTATGAAACCCCTTTTGAACAATTACAGGATGTAGCCAACGCAGGAGCTGTTGGAGGGAACAAGCTGAGAACAAATGTTGGCCATTTTAGTTAAAGCCACAAAGTTATCCAAACCAGCAGTAGCAGCTGCCAGTTTGACTACTGAGTCTATCCCCAGACCAAGCTATTCCATTATCCCTGTTTTCTTATTAAATAATAGTATGCTGGTCAAGACTATTGAAAGGACCATGGACTTCTTAAAAAACAAACAAATCTCTCTTGAAAGAAGTACAACCAGCATGTTCTTTACAGGGAAGACTTTGCCTCACCTACTTTGGACACGTTGTCAGGAAGAGACTAGTCCCTGGAAAGGGACATTGTAAAGCAGAGGGGCAACGAAAAAAGGTCTTCAGCAAGATGTATTGACACAGTGGCTGCATGGATGGGCTCAGGCATAAGAACAATTGTGAGGATGGACAGAACTTCCTCGGTTGTACATAGACTCACTATGAGTCACAACCAACTGGATGTCACTTAACAACAGCAGCAGTTCTCGGTATTGTCTGGCTACAAAACTACATCATCATACAAGTGATAAGTATCCATTATAAAAAAGCATTTCAGCATCTCCGAGTAGTAGACACCTAAAAGGACAGCAAGAATGCCTAACGCTTACTGCCTGTTTATTCTTGTAGGCTAGAATGATCCAAAATAGCTCTCTGAAGAAGCCATCCAAACATAAATGATCAAGGAAGATCCAGAAACTAATTTTTGAACCATATAATTGATGTAACCAGCATATGACCTTAGGAGAGGCTATCGTGTTTAAAATTGTCACTTTCACTATGTGTGTTAAATGTTATGGAATGACAAAGAAAAGTGTTACCATCAGAAGTTAGTCCTCAGGAATTCAGTACCAAAAAAGAGACAGCCTAGAAAAATGACCCAACTATTCATTCCCATTGATAGGTCTTTCTGAATTAGAGACTCATGCATAGGGTGAGGACACAGGACATCCAAAGACTTAAATTTTTTTTCTCATGTGTACCAAGGAGCTAATTCTTTGCAGGAGTTAAGGACAAGCATGGGGTAGGAACCATGGGATTCATTTTGGACAAGATTATTGAAAGCATTGACAAATCAGAAATCTGCAAGTGAAACGCTGAGGGGCACTGTAAAGCAGTGCTCTGCTTTACAAGCACTGAAGCAAATCTTGTAAGTCAATGGGGTCTAAGCTAGTCTCTAAAAAATGAGAAGGATGCCAGATATAGAAACCACATATGATTACAGAATGAAATACATGAAGCCACAAGGAAGTAAACCTGGGGAAATGGATTGGGTATATATGTCTAAGAAAGGACACCTTTACAGCAGATGAGTAGATGATAACATGGGAAGATAACATTTAAGAATTCTCCATTGCTAAATGTGGAGAAATATTTAGGAATACAGTCACAAAAGGTCAAAACTGTATATTAGAAGGAGTTTTAATTTCAGGATGAAAGACATGAAGGGTTTTAATCTTTAAAGTGGTATAAGCAGATGAATAAAAGCAAAAATAATAAAAAGGTCATCAATTCAACTCTGACTTAAAGCAAGTCTATAGGTCAGAGTATTACTGTTCCATTGAGTTTCCAAGACTTTTACTCTATAAGGTAGTAAAACGTGTCATGTTTGGGTTAGCAGAATAGCATGATAATGTAAAAGTGAATCTAAAAATTTAATTATATCTGAAAAAGTAAACACCAAACAATTTTGTTAGTCATTAATAGTCACAGGCAAAATATAAGCAAATAACTGATATCAAAGTGTACATTATCTAGCTATTTAGTCAGACTTTGGCTGTGAGGAAAAGGAACTTCTAACTCTGGTAGAAGAACCATTCCATTCTACAGCGAAGAGTTTGTTGGCAAATATTACATGATGTGGGGAAATAGAGCTACTTGTATATAATTATAGGGTTAGAACTAAGACAGTAGATGGGCATTGGACCTTCATTCAAGTACTTCCTCAATTCAAGAACACTTTGTTCTATTAACTTGGTATTCCATGATACCCATCTTCCTAACACAATCATTGAAGACAAACATGTGCATAAGCAAAAGTAGAGAAGAAAGCTGATGGCTCCCAACTATCAAAAGACATAGCATTTGGGGTCTTAAAGTTTTGAAAGTAAACAAGAGGCCATTTGGCCAGCCTGTGTGACCGTGAGATGTCAAAGGGATCAGTTATCAGGCATCAAAAACTAAAAATCATATCATTGTGTGCTCACCTTCCTGATATGATCACTGAAGAAAAATGTGTTCACAAGCAAATGTGATGAAGAAAGCTGATGGTGCCTGGCTATCAATAGATATAGCATCTGGGGTCTTAAAGGCATGAAGGTAAACAAGTGGCCATGTACCTCAGAAGCAACAAAATCCACATGGAAGAACCAAAGCAGCCTGTATTGTCAACGAGGTGTCGAAGGGATCATGTATCAGGCATCAAAGAACTAAAAATCATATCACTATAAATAAGGGAAGGTACAGATTGGGAACCCAAAGCCCATCTGTAGGTGAGGCGACATCCCCTTACAGAATGGTCAAGGGAAGGGGAGGAGCCAGTCAAGATACAGTGTAGCAACAATGAAATATGCAACCTTCCTCTAGCTCTTAAAAGCTTCCTCTCACCCACTATCATCATCTCAGTTCTACCTTATAGATTCAATTAGACCAGGAGATGTACACTGGTACATATAGGAACCAGAAACATGGGGAATCCAGGACAGATGATCCCTTCAGGACCAGGGGTGAAAGTAGCAATACTGGAAGGATAGAGGGATGGTGGAGGAGAAAGGGGGAACTGCTTACAAGGATTTACATATAACCTCCTCCCTGGGGTATGGACACTGGAGAAGTGGGTGAAGGGAGACATTGGACAGTGTATGATATGACAAAATAATAATAATTTATAAATTGTCAAAGATTCATGAGAGAGGGGGGAGCGGTTGGAGGGGGAAATATGAGAACTAATACCAAGGGCTTAAGTAGAAAGAAAATGTTTTGAAAATGATGATGGCAGAAAAGGTACAAATGTTCTTTGCATACAATATACATATGTTTGATTGTGATAAGAGTTGTATGACCCCCCCCAATAAAATGATTTTTAAAAATTTCATTATTCATGGCATGCCTGTTTTTCCTTTTGTTCTCTTTTGGTCAAAAGCTTCACTGAATAATGTAAGCTCAAATAGCTGCAATTATCTCAGTATTCCTATATAATATTGTGGTTGTGTTAGTCTGGGTAGACTAGAGGAACAAATTCAAGGACATGCATATCGATGTAAGGAAAGGGTTTATATACAAGAACAATGGGACATAGAGAAAGCATCCCAGCCCAGTCCAGTTCAAAGTCATAAGTCCAATATTAACCCATACACCTGAAATCAGTCTATAAAGTCTTCTTCCTACTCACAAAGTCACAGCTCAGTGGGTGCAGAATTCTGGTGCTGGCAGGGGTCTCCCTATGGCTCCTCGCTTCCAGGGCTGGAAAAGCCATGTGGTCTCTCTGCCGGCTCCTCCAGCTTCTCAGACACTGCCATCTTGTCTCTTCCATGACTCAGAGCCTCTCTGAGACTAACTCCCAACAACTGGGGAAGATAGCCTCTCATATTCACAAGGGAAATATCGCAAGATTTACCAGAAGTCTCAGGAGAAAGCTATGTCCACATAGAGGCCTCATTGGCCATCTCCAGATTAATAGGCTAGACTCCACCCTACATTTCAGTCATAAAATTAACATAATCACATGACCATCACAGACCACCCCTTGTTAATTTTAATACTTTCACATAACTCTGTAACCATATGTAACCTTCAAATAAACAATAAAATCTTACTTATACCTAACAGGATAAAACATACAATTCAACATGTGTCACCATCATTTAAAAATAAAATTTTATAAGTGAACAAAACAAAAGATATCCTGTGCCTTACAACTGTAGTTACAAAACGTCTATACCTTGATCCTATAAATCTATGAATATATACTCACCACCTATAAGAGTTTGCAAGCCAAACCACCTCAAGCCTTCATTCCCTCATTTTGGGTATCTAATTTCTATATAGCCCACTTATACCAATCCAGTGCTCTAAGGAAATAATCATATCTTTCAACATGAAGACTCTTCATTCCAGTTGGAAACTCGTGAAGTGTGCGTCCATTAGCAAAGTCAAATCAGGACAGACCATCCATAAAGTCAGCAACAATATCCACCAGGTCACAGACTTAAATTGGTTCTCTTCCTCTGGTCAGGTTCTGGTCAACTCAATGCAGGCTTTTCCAGTTAGCCTTACCACAGCCTTACCTTGGTCCTTTAGACCAAGGACACAACAAATTCTCAACATGCCTAGCTCTCTCATGCTAGGTCATGAACTTCAAACCAGTAAACCCACTCTCATCTCCTCTATTTCCTGTGAACCAAGTCCCTGGGTATCAGTGGCCAAAGTCAACCCGGCTCTTTATTGCCACATTTCTCCTGCTTTCACCGACAAGCAGTAAATCTGGGTGGTCACCTAACAAACATTTCAGCCTGTCACAAGTTTTCTTTAACATTCGACCCAGAGAGGAGTTATCTTCATGGTTCCAGATTCCTTCACTTTCGAAAACAGTCACTAGTCAGGATTTTCCAAGGAAATGGACTCTATCCTTCTTTATCGGTCAGTCTGACCTTCTCTCAGACTACAAGTACCCTGAGTACTCCGAAAGACTGGATGGGGCTACTTTCTACAGAGAAGTCTTTCCAGGTGTGGCCTAACCTCATTTAAGCTCAAGGTGGGGTTCATCACTTTAGAGTTGTCTTTGACGCTAAGTACTAAACCCTCTAGAGGTCAATGCTTGACTTGAGGTAACTAGATTTGCAAACTCTTTTACCTACTTCCCAAGAAACATTTCTATGTATCCTTATATTTACAATAACAGGCATAAGAAATCAGTATAAGCAGCATAGTCAGAAATCAAATTTAATTCTTAAAACAGTCAAGGGCAATACTTATTAAGCTTATCTCTATCCTTATCTAAACTACTGTTTACACTAAAACATTGAATTAGGTCTCTGAAGGCATCAAAACAGATCCCTGCTTTTGGTCAGGCATTCTGACCTTCTTAACCATTCTCATTAGCAGGACAGGTTCTGAGACATTTAAAAGGCAGTTTTTAATCCCTTAGCTCAAGATACATATTAACAGTATTCATTTTATATAGAAATAACCAAAGACAGCATCCAAACAAAATAATCAAAACTTCAACTTCCCATATTGTTTCCAGAAAATAACTCAGTAAACTGTAAGGACATATTGACTTCTGGCTAGCCAAAGAAGTAACAATACCATGAGGGCCAAGTCAAACAAGCTTCTACTTTCCATCTTATGATTTGTTCCTCTAGTACCCCACTCCTGAGGTACCATAATTTGTTAGTCCGGGTAGACTAAAGGAACAAATTCAAGGACACACATATCGATAGAAGGAAAGGATTTGTATACAAAAGCAATGGGACATGGAGAAAGCATCCCAGCCCTGTCCAGTCCAAAGTCGTAAGTCCGATATTAACCCATATGCCCGAAAATGAGTCTATAAAGTCTTCTTCCTACTCACGAAGTCACAGGTCAGTGGGTGCAGAATCCCGGCACTGGCAGGGGTCTCCCCATAGCACATTTGCACACATGTTTCCATATACATTTCCCAACATTTTCCATTTGCGCCCTTGGTACAAGCGCCTCTTTAAAAAAAAACAACAAAAAACCTCCCCTTTCCCCTCCCTCCCTTTTTTTTAATGAGTCATTTTATTGGGGGGCCCATACAACTCCCATCACAATCCCTAACAACATCAGTTGTATGCAGGCCACTTTTACACACCCATTGCCATTATCACTCTCAAAACATTCTCCCTCCCTCCAGGGCCCCATTATCAGCTCCCTATATTACCCTTCCTCCCCCCTTCCCCTTAAACCCTTAGTAATTTACAAATTATT
>PVJH01035973.1:0-19212 GCA_004026705.1 Nesogale talazaci | reverse complement strand
ATTCTATTTTTGGAAAAATTTCATATCTATGAAACTTACAAAACAGTAGCACCATAAATACCCACATCTTCCCATTGACTTCAGGAGCTCTGGGTGGCACTGTGGGGTAGGCATTGGATTGCTAACCACAAAGTTAGTGGTTCAAACACACCAGCTGCTCTTCAGGGGAAAGGTGAAGCTTTCTATTCCCGTAAAGAGTTCCAGCCTTAGAAACCCATAGAAGTAGTTCCACTCTGTTCTACACGGTCCTTATAAGTCAAAATCAACTCAATGGCAATGAAGGGTTTTTTTTTGTTTTGTTTTTTAAGGCATCACTGCCCTGGTGGTGGGAGTAGGAGGCCCAGCCTTTGCTCCGTGGAGCTGGAATCAAACCCCCATCCCAGTGGGCCGCAGTCCCGCGCACAACCACGACGCCACTGGGGCTCAGCCGGGTCAGTCGATCTTGTTGAGGGGGTTTCTACTCTTTGCTAAGTGGGATCTCCTTTTCCAGGGAGCGTTCCCCCCGCTGGCGTGTCTGAAGTCTCACCGGCCTCTCTTCAAGGAGCTTTCTGGCTGTTTTTCTTCCAAGGAGTTGTCATTGTTTCTGGCAGTCTGTGGGCTACTTCTGGAGTCCTGGCGGCGCTGTGTTTGCGCGTTGGCCTGTGAAGTGCAAGGTCTCCATTTTGCAACACTCCGTGAGAGAACAACGGACCGTCTGCTCCTGCAGACAGTTACAATCTCCGTGACCCACAGTTCTACCCTGCGCTATAGAGCGACTGTGGCTTGACATTGACATCGATGGAAGTGGTTCGGCTTTGGGGATAGCCAATGTTCTTGGCCAGCACCATAATTCAAATGCATCGATTCCTGTTTAGTCTTCTCTCGATGCACACGGTTTTCTTTTTGTTTGTGGGGTTTTTGGGGGGAGGGGGGCATCACTGCCCTCTGGTGGGAGTGGGAGGCCCAGCCTTGCTCCTGGAGAGCTGCTGCTGGATTTGAACCGCCAACCCAGTGGGCCACAGTGCCACACTCAACCACTACGCCACCAGGCCTCAGCCCTACACACGTTTTTTCTAAGCCTTTTGAATGCTAATTGTAGACACTGTGATCCTTTACCTCTGAATACGTTAGCATGACTTCCTAAGAACAAGGAATTCTCCCAATAACATTGTCACACTCATGAACGTTAACATCCATATAATACCAGAGGGGTCATGTAAAAATTTCCCCATTGTCCCAATAATGTTAATCAGAGGTGGGCTTTGTAGTTATTCATAGTGATTGGTCTCTACTAAGTACTCCCTTGAGCAGTGGTTCTCAACCTATGGGTCTCGCTCAAGCCCTGTGTGTGTGTGTGTGTGTGTGTGTGTGTGTGTATGTGTGTGTGTGGTGTCAAACAAACCCTTTCACAAGGATTGCTTAAGACCATGGGAAAGCACATATTTTCGATGGTCTTAGGAACCGAGACACTGTTCCTCTTATCTGTCTCCTGGGTGGGCGGGGGTCCACCCACATGCAGATGCTCCCACATACAAGTACCCAGCGTGAGGGTAACACACACCCAGTACACATACAGGTGCATGGGGCAGGGTTGGCGCCACGACATGCTTATTCAGACCAGTCACATGCATGTAGAGAGCAGCTACTGTGTGGAGAGCAGCTGCTTTGTTGAAAACAGCTGCTCCGTTAAAAGCAGCTACCATGTTGAAAGCAACAGTATTGGAAGTAAAATGACACTTTATGAATCATTATTACTGGGTAAATGTAAACTCATTTACTGTAAATTCATCAACTACTGGAAAAAGAATATCTGTACCATGGGAACTTAATCTGGATGCTGATCCGTCTTTTCATATTCAGCTATGGTTGATGTGAATCTTAGCCCCCTTGTCAGAATAGCAGGTATGTAAAAAGCAACAGAGAATGGTAAATCATAGGAAACTTTAATGAACTGTATTAACTGAACTATGCCATGTGTCATCTTATGTATTATTAAAGCTATTGTGAAATGTTATTTTCATTAGCAAACCATCCCAAGACAATGGATCATGTAGAGAAGAACTTTAAGAAAAGAAACTATAGTGAGGATTTCTTACAATATGGTTTTACCTCAATAATTACAGCTGGGGTTGAGAAACCACAATGTGTTATTTGTTGTGAACGTCTTTCACCCGAATCTATGAAGCTGGACAAACTAAAATGCCATTTTGATAGCAAGCATCGAGCTTTGCCGGCAAGGTTACCAACTATTTTAGAAGCAAAACTGATGGACTCAAGAAAGTTAGACTTGACACCCGTGGCAAGTACCATAAATAAAAGGTGGCAGTCATTGGAGCTTCATATTTGGTGGCACTCAGAATCGCCAGAGCTATGACACTTCACACCACTGCTGAGGATTGACTATTGCCAGCGGCCAAAGACATTGTTCGAGTTATGATCGGAGACGAATGTGTTATGAAATTGAGTGCAATTTCCCTATCTAATGACGCCATCCACAGAAGTCTAGGTGACATGTCTGCTGATATCCTCGGAATCCAGGGAATTAAATCTGCTCCACTTCAAATATCCACCTTGGGGAATCTACAGATGTTGCAAACTGCTCACAGTTACTGATTTATGTGAGGTATATCAATGATGAACACTTTAAAGATGGGTTTCTTTTTTTCAAACTTCTTGAAGTGACAACTATTGTATGTGATGTATTTGACCCAGCTGGTTCCTTTCTGAAAGAGCACAGGATCTCGTAGGAAAAGATGTGTGGTGTTTGCACAGATGGCCCTCCAGCTACGCTAGGCTGTCGATGCTGATTTCAACGTTTGATAGCGAATGACTTGCCAAAAGTCATCGGAACCCACTGTATGAGTCACCGGCAAGTATTAGCGAGGAAGACGCTGCCACAAGGGTTACAAGAAGTCATGAAAAGCGTCGTAGCTATTTTCATAACTGTGCAATGAGTTGGACAGGCTGGATAATGCTCTGCTATGTCGCACAAAATGAAATTGTTAGTTGTTGAGAGGGAAAGCTTTTTTTTTTTTTTGGTGGGCATCACTGCCCTCTGGTGGTCGTGGGCACTACCCAGTGCTGCTCCTGAGAGCCACTGCTGGATTTGAACTGCCAAGCCCACGGGCCGCAGTCCCGCACTCAGTCACTTACGCCACCGGGGCTCAGCCCCGAGAGGACAAGTTTTGAAACATGCTTTTGAGCTTCGTGATGAACTCAAAATGCTTTTTAATCAGAAAGCAAGGCCACAGTTGGATGTACTTTTCAGCGGTAAAAATGAACTGCTGAAAATAGCTTACTTGGTTGACCCCTTTGCCATCTTGAATGAGTTAAATTGATCACTGCAAGGACCGAATGCAACATGCCTCGATTTGTCTGAAAAGATCCGATCATTCCAAGTGAAACCTCAGCTTTGGAAAAAAAAAAATTGGATGAAAATAAAAATTTACATGTTGCCTCCCTTCTCTGCTTTCTTTGAGGAACATGACATTGAACCAGACAAGAGGACTACGATGATCATTTCTGTGAAAGAACACTTGCACATGCTTGCAGACGAAATTTCATCGTACTTTCCAAATCTACCTGACTGACGCCCTTGCCAGAAGCCCATTTACAGGCAGAGTTGAAGAAATTCCTGCACAAGAGGAGTTCCTTGAACTCATTGACAGTGATGCAGTGAGAATTGATTTCTCTGCAATGCCAGTTACAAAATTCTGGATCATGTGTTTGCAGTCACATCCTGTTCTGTCGGAGACTGTGTTACGCCTTCTTTTTCCATTTCCAACAGCATATCTTTGTGAAACAGGGTTCTCCAGCTTGTTGGTTATCGGGTCTAAATACAGAAGGTGACTTGTGGAAGATGATCTTCGTTGTGCTCTTGCAAAGACTGCGCCGAGAATTTCTGATCTGGTGAGAAAAAAAGCTATCTCAACCTTGGCACTGACGCTGGGCTTTTTATACCACATACTGTCCCAAAATGTAGCAATGTAATTTACTGTTGCTATATTACGACTGCTATCCAGGCTCTACCATGCTTCATGACAAAAATTCATTTATTTTTAATTGGAAATAAATATTTCACAATATATAAAATTATATACTGTTTTTGTAATTAATCACTATGCTTGAATTATGTTCCACTTGTAACAATGAAAATACATCCTGTGTGCTGTTATGATGATTCATAACAGTATCAAAATTACAGTTATGAAGTAGCAACAAAAATAATTTTATGGTTGGGGGGGTCCCCACAACACGAGGGACAAAATGTATAAAAAGTGGTGGCCTTGGGAGGCTTGAGAACCACTGCTCTAGTGTAAAAGAATACCTAGAGAGAACGTTCTCATCCCACTCAGCCTCCGGAGAGCGATTCCCACAGTCCTGGAGTCTGGCAGCTGGTCCCGAGGAAGCATTCGTTAATCATTCTTTGGATTCCGTGGGTAATCAATAACCAGACTAGCAGGGTTGCCCCTGGGCTGAGTATTTCTTAGCTAATGTGAGAGTCATCCATGCTCCGTGGATGTCACCTCTTCTGCCTCCCCGTTGCCCTCCCCCCCTTTCCACATTGCAGCTCAGGAAGCTCTCACCTGTGAAAAGACCTCTGTTGGCTTTCTGTGTCTCTTCCATCTCCCCCCATTAGTTTCCATCCAAGGCAGCTATTCTGATTCCAATGAGGCCTGGCTCCTGGGGGTCGACCCAGGTACTCTTTCCACCCCAAGCCTGGGATGGAGCTCTGTGGGCCTCCAGGCTGAAGCTGGGACTTCTCAGACACTTCACCTCCCTGCCTGTCTTAGGTGTTTTTATTAACCCTGCAGTGAACTGATCCTCAGGATAAACTGGTGGCGAGTGGCCAAATCTAGATAAAAATATTTAGCTGCTATCCCTCCTTTCTTCTCTGGCCCCGCCTTTCATCCAGCCAGCCAGTCTTTTGTGGTCACTGACTTTTATATTGGTCCAGAAGCCTGGTGTCTCCTCCCACCCAGGCTTCCCAGGCTGATATAGATCCGACCACCTCCCTGGACTCTGTCTCCCCACCCAGCACCCAGCACCCTTCTATGTGAGCGGCAATATCTAGATAGAATCTTTCCTCCAAGGGATGGAGAAGCAAGACAGCTTTTTTTTTTTTTTTTTTTTGCATCACTGCACTCGGTGGTGGGAGTAGGAGGCCCAGCCCCACTGCTGGAATTGAACCTCCGTCCCAGTGGGCCGCAGCCCCGCGCACAACCACTACGCCACTGGGGCTCAGCCCAAGACAGCTGTTTTGAAACCATCATGCTGCGAGTTCTTAGGTGACCTGAATTCCCACCGATGGCTGAATTCACCTGCTCCTCCTTCCCCAACATGCAGGAGGTGCCCTTGACTCCTTGGGAACACAGGTTCTTTCGTCCAGCTACCTGTGAGGTCAGGGTGTTCGGGGGGTGAAAGAACAGGTGGGTGAACAGGAGTCACCATCACAGAGGGGGTGGTGTACAATTTAAGGAAGGAAAAGCAGTCAGTCTGGCTGGTCCCGAGGTAAGAGAGGAAGGAGAACAGGTTGGGTGTGTGGCCACATTCGGTCCGGTATGCATAGCCCTCCTCTGCGGAGAAAACAGAACTCACCACACCTAAAGCTCCTTTTTGATGGATGTGAGATTATCCTACTACAGCAAGTTCTCATCCAAGCCTCATTCTCCTCTCAGCTTCAAAGACCCTCACTGACCTTTGAGATTCGAGGTGGGGAACCCCACGGGCACACGAGGGCCGGCATCAGGCTGTTAACCGAAAGATAGTCTGTTCAAAGTTACCAGTGCCTTGAAAGCAAGAACGGAGAGACAGTCTGCTTCAGGAAAGAGTCATAGCATCCTAGAGGACACGCGTAATGAAGATTTGCCAGAGCAGAACTGACCCCCCAGGAGCAGGTGTTGGTTCAGGATGACAGCCTGACAACGGAAGGTGGAGCAGAGAGAAGAGAAGAGAAATCACTGCATGCCGGAGTCCATTGCTGGGGGCCAGTAAGCCCATCTGACTCACGCTCTTGTGGTTGCTAAGTGCCTTCAGTGGGTGGTGACTCACAGTGACCTTACCCAACAGGAGGACACTTCCGCTGGGCCTGCGTCCTCCTTACAGCTGTTCCTGGGCTGGAGCCCGGGTGGCAGCCGCTGCCAACCCATCTTCACAAGGGTCTGCGCGGCCCCTCCCCTTTGCCAAGCACGATGTTCTCTTCCAGGGACTGGTCTCCAGGTAAGACATCCACCGTGTGTGAGAAGACAGGACAGCTTTATCCTCCTGGCAGTCCGTAATACTCTAAGTATTCTTCAGCAGCACCAGAAATTCAAATGTACTGATTGTTGTCAGACGTCCTTACTCGGCGTCCAACTTTTCACAAGCACAGGAGGCAGTTGAAAGACACCTGGCTGGGGGTCAGGCACACCTTAGTCCTCAAAGCCACATCCCAGCTTCTCCCCAACATTTTAAAGAGGTCATAGGCAGGAGCTTTCCTCCATGTCATGCATCCACTGATTTCTTCACTGCTGCTTCCCTGAGCATGGATTGCGGATCCCAGCAAGGTGTCTCGGCTTCCTTGATAATGTCCGTCTTTTCTTCATTTACCATGGTGTTACTCCTTGGTCCAGTGGTGAGGATTTTTCTTTTTTTTTCTTTTTGGGGGGGGGCATCACTAGGAGGTCCAGCCTTGCTCCTGGAGAGCTGCTGCTGGATTTGAACCGCCAACCCGCACACAACCACTACACCACCGGGGCTCAGCCGCGATTTTGCTTTTCTTTACCCTGAATTTTTTTTCTTTTCTTTTCTTTTTGTTTTTTTTTTGGGGGGGGGGAACATCACTGCTCTCTGGTGGTGGGAGTAGGAGGCCCAGCCCCACTGCTGGAATTGAACCTCCGTCCCAGTGGGCCGCAGTCCCGTGCACAACCACTGCGCCACCAGGGCTCAGGCCTCTTTACCCTGAATTTTAGTGCACAGCGAACGCTGCAATCCTTGCCCAAACTCAGCAAATGCCTCAGGTCCTCCTCACTGTCAGCAAAGTGGTGTCATCTGCATATTGGAGGCTGTTAAAAGCCTTCTTCCAATCCTGATACTGCCTCCCTCTTCATATAATCCAGCTTCTCTGAGAGCTTTCCTAGCATGCAGATTGAATCAATACAGCGAGAGGCTACACCCAGACACACCCCTTTCCTGATGGTAACCATGCAGTCCTTCCTTCTTCTCTTCAAACAGCGACTTCTTGATCCATGTACAGATTTCACACGAGCACCATGAAGTGTTCTGGATTCCCACTCTTCTCCCGGCTACTCGTAGTTTGTTACAGTCCGACGTCTTTGCATAGTCAGTCTAACACAAGCAAACATCTTGCTGGCATGTGTGCTTCGAGCCAAGCTCTAGCTAACATCAGCAATGCTATCCCTTGTTCCACATTCTCTTCTTAGGGACCTTCTATCTAGAACAGAGTAGACTCGTCCCGAAGGTTTCCCGGGCTGTACGTTATATGGAAGCAGCTCACCACGGAGCCCGTTGACGGCTTTGCATCCCTAACCTTTCGGAGAGCAGCTGGTCAAGGAAGACCACCGCAGCTGAGAGGAGGAGGAGGCATCCATGGATGGGCAAACAGGTCTAACCTTTCACGATCCTTGGGTCCTGCATTGGCAGCCCCTGGAGATGAGAGGTGAGTAAAAGCCATTTGCTCCTTGGCGCATAACTTCCTTCAGGTGTAATGCCCACCCCCACCCCCCAAAGGTGCCCAGGGTAAAACTTGTCCAAACATACACATATTTATAGACAAGCAGGCACAAAGCAGTTCTACCCCCTACTCCAAGGCAGTAGGGCAGTCGGCCTTGTCTGGTTCTTGGCCCTCAATCATGCCCGGGCTGAGGGGTCCAGATAATCTCTCTAGCCAACTCCGTATTTTGAGAACCACTTTGTTCCTCAAGGAAAGATTATTTCTAACATCCCTCAAGCACCTGAAACCTGCTGGTGTGGATTTCAATGCAGCTTGAAGTGTTTAGGTAACCAGACCCTGGCGTGTGGATTCCTGATTAGAGCCCTTCGCTGCCTCGCGAGCCACTCCAGGGGTGAGAGGAGAGGTCGTTCATAGACACACACCACGTGGTTTACGGCGAGACCTTAGAAAAAGCAAAAAAGGCCTACAGAGTCAACATCGTAGCATCTGGATCTGTGCCTGCGACGCGGCTGGCTGCCGGGAAAGGACAGGCATGCTTCTCTGGAACCGGCCAGATCTCAGTTCCAGTTTGCCCTTTACTCCTGGGGTGATATCACGGGAGTGGGGGGGTGGGGGGGGGAAGGGCACGAGGAGCTACTGATGCTTTTTGAGAGTAATGACTCTTGCCTCTTTGAAGGGATTTAGTAAGACAGAATGGTGCCTCACGCATTAGCAAGAGCTCTGAAGGGTCGTTTTTGTGACTCAATTCTTTGAACAAATGATACCTGGAGGTCTAATGGATACCAGAGGCTCCACCGGACCTAGGGTGATTCGAACCGTGGTGTCAGTATCAGCTCTCCGAGGTCGTCAGAGAGCTGGGAACAGGAATGCCTGCAGGAGCCGGGCACACGCGTGCAGATTCAGCTTCTCGGTGGGTGGTGGCTCCTGCTCTTTCTGGCGTCTTCAGTTCCCCACTCACCTGCCTCTGCTGAGTCGGCCTCTGGATTCCAAGAGAATTCCTCCGGATGTCTTACCAGAAAACACCAAACACAAACAACCCAACCCAACCCAACCCAACCCAACCCAACCCAACTCACAGCGCTCGGACCGGAGGGCGGAGCTGACTCACCTCTCCCCACGAGGCCGCACTTCCTCCTCGGGACCACCAAGGCGGGTTGAACCCTTCCTTTTTCAGGACTTTGGTTTTTAGTTATCATGGAGAAAAAACACAGCTCTACCCTAACATCCGCTGAGAACATCCAAGTAAGGACGATGCTACTTAGGGGCCGGGGAAGGTCATGCAGGTGAGGGAGCCGTCCCTTGGTAATCTGACACCAGCGAGTCCTCTTCTGCACAGGCGCCACAGCAACCACTGACTTTCAGTTCAGTGGGGAAAATAACCCCAACCCATTCCCATTCAGTCTATTCCAACCCATGGCGACTCAGGCCCAGGGCTGCCACCTCCAAGGGACCTGCTTCCCTCCAAGCCTCTGACATCAATGGGGAAGGAGGAAGAGGAGGGGACTTGTTCTGACTTGAAGGAACTCTGGGGCTGGTCCTTCTCCAGTCTTGTGCTGCAGGAGGTGGGACAGGGCTCGGGGACCCTGGGATGGCAGAGACGTGCAGCCTACTTGTTCTGTGGGGTCTCCGGAAGGAGCCGGGGCAGCCGGAGGGTTGGTCAGAGTCTTGGGGTCACCATCGTTGTGGGGACGGGAGGCAAGGGATTGAGTCTGTGGAGGGGTTCCAGGTAGGAAGGACATGAGCTGGCCCAGAAGAGGACCCTCGGAAGGGGTGCGGGAGGGGCGAGATGCAAAAAGATGCCCTCACTCCCAGTGAGCTTTCATTCATCCGACCACTAACAGTTGTTACAGGAGCCGGACATTCTCCAGGAGTCCTGGTGGCGATGTGGGACAAGCTTTGGGCCGGCCAGCAGGCGACAGAGGAGGCCTTCTCCTCCCATAAAGAGTTACGGCCTTGGAAGCCCACAGGTGCAGTTCGATCCTCCTCTCCAGGGTCATGATGAGTCAGAGAGGGCTGGGCGGCAGTGGGGTTTGTTTTGTGCCGGCATGCAAGTCCCCCTAGGATAAAGTAACTAGACATCCCCCTTTTTAGCAGTTTAACAACATCCCGTGGCGTTTTAAGATTAAAATATAATGCAATACTATTTTGGGGTTCTATGAAAATTTTTGTTGCTCCATTATAGACCAAATTTTTCACCCAAAACACCCCCCTTCCCCTGGTCAATGGTGTCCCGCTTAACATCTGGTCACTTTACCCTAGGATGCCAACTGTAAGGGTGCTGACCCACCAGCAGCTGGTGGGCCCGACGAGATCTGCTTCTGTACAGATTTGAGCCTTGAAAGACCTATGTGGTTTGTTAGGGTCTCTGTGAGTCCGATTTGATGACAGCGTATTTGGATTTGGCTTTTGTCAGGGCTCACGGGCTACTCTTCACCAAAAAGTTCATAATTCTGTTTCAGAGTGACCCTAGAGGACAGGGTAGCATGGCCCCTGTGAGTTACGAGGGGAATAGAAAGTCCCCGTCTTTCTCCCCACACCCTACTGGAAGTTCTCTCTTGCATGCTCCTTTTCTGGGGGCCTTCTGTCTTCTGACCCCACAGGCAGCCAGAGGCTATGTGACGGCGCCACCTTGTGGCCAGGTTTGCTGGTTTCCTTCCGCTCTCCTGAGCCAAGGTTTTCTGTCCCCTGCCAAGCCCACAGCTAGTGGGCACGGGCTCAGTCGGCTTCTGATCTGGTCACTGCATGCTTTGATCGTCTCAACAATGTGGCGATTAAGGGTGCCTACAGCTTTGCAGGGAGTGTAGACTAAGCTCTGCATACTTCGGGCCTGCTCAGTTTGGCATCATTTCGGTGAAAGGCACTGGGGAACTTAAAACGGTATTGAAACACTCAGGTGAAGTGGGGGGAAGTGGAAACAAGACCCTCTCCCTTCCCAGCTCCAGACACCAAGCTCAGGACTTCAGGCCAGCGGAGCACAGATCCCCAGCTTGGTCCTCCCCTGGGCATCTCCCACCCAGCCATGACCCCTGAACGGGACAGGAAGAGACCCCTCTGTACCAAATCCAGGCTGCAGGTAAGGGTCACCTGTGCTGTCTCCCAGATGAAGACACAGGCAGGACCTGAGAGGGCAGGCGGCTCCTGCACTGCAGCCTCTGCTCAGGGAGAAGTTACCTGTGAGTCCTCTGAGTGGTGGTACCCGCAGTGTACCTGTCCCCCACCCCCCAAGAACTGCACTTTCTACTTCTGAATTTCAGGGTCCAGATTCCAATGAAGGAGTGCCAGTCCCTTCTCCTTTATAGACATGGACACATACGTGCCCCCACCCCTAGCCTGCCAAGTAATCCCGACTCACACATCAGAAGATTGGCCAATGGAACAAAGAAAGTACATTCCTGTGATGGGAAGTCAATAGGCATTGCTCTGAGAGAGACACGTGACCGCTGCTCCTTCCAAACTTGAAATGCTGCTCCATGGGCCATCAGGGCTGTGGGGAGTGGTGTGTGTGTGTGGTGTGGCTCTCAGGTGGCATCCAGAGTCACCAGCTCCCGAAAGTTGCGGTTTTCTGGCAACAGAGATCATACATGTGGGACCCAGAAGTTGTGTAACAAAAGATACTGCTTAAAGAACATGGGTTCTCTGGGAAACTAAGTTTATTGTTGTTTGGTTTTTTAAAAATCATTTTATTGGGGGCGCCTACAACTCTTATCACAATCAATACATACAGCTATTGTATGGAAACCACATTTGTACATTTGTTGCCATCATCATTCTCAAAACCTCCTCCTCCTCCTTAATCCCTTGGTATCAGCTCCTCATATCTTCCCTCCTTCCCTACTCTCCCTCCCTCATGAATCCTTGATAATTTACAAATTATCATTATTTTGTCATATCGTGCACTGTCTGATGTGTCCCTGTACCCATTTCCCTGTTGTCCGTACCCCAGAGAGGAAGGTATATGTAGATCCCTGCAATTGGTTCCTCCCTTCCACTCCACCTTCCCTCCACCCTCGCAGCATCGCCACTCTCATCACCGGTCCTGAAAGGATTGTCTGTCCTGGATTCCCCATGTTTCCGGTTTCTACCCTTACCAGTGTATAGCCCTTGATCTAGCCGGATTTGTTAGGTAGAATTGGGATCATGATAGTGAGGGGGGGGGCGGGGACAAACATGACCCTCTGTAAGGGGATATCCCTTAACCTACAGATGGGTTTTGGGTCCCCCATCTGTACTCCCCCTCATGTATAATGACATGATTTTTAGTTCTTTGATGCCTGATACCGGATCCCTTTATCACCTCGTGGTCACACAGGCTGGTGTGCTTCTTCCATGTGGGCTTTGTTGCTTTTGAGCTAGATGGCCACTTGTTTACAAGTCTTTAAGACCCCAGACGCTATATCTTTTGATAGCCAGGCACCATCAGCTTTCTTCACCACTTGCTTATGCACCCATTTGTCGTCAGTGATCATGTCGGGGAGGTGGACACACACTGTTGTGATTTTCAGTTCTTTGATGCCTGGTAACTGACCCCTTTGACACCTCGTGGTTATACAGGCCGATGTGGAAAGCTAAGTTTTAATGTTGAAATAGATTCATCACCATCTACAGAGCAAGAGAACTTGCTGTCATTGAATCCATTCGGACTCACAAGTGATTCCCTAAATATACTTGTCACTCAAGCCCATAGAAGAATCATGCACACCCAGATTTGGAAGGCATCTCAGGTGGGGAGTATTCAACATTTTTCTTTTTTTTAAATTCTTTATTTTTTGGGGGGGCATCACTGCCCTCTGGTGGTACTGCTCCCGGAGAGCTGCTGCTTGAACCACCAAGCCAATGGGCCGCAGTCCTGCACTCAACCACTACGCCCCGGGGCTCAGCCCTGAGTATTAAACATTTTTTCAAGGTTTTCCGCCGCCGCTTCAAGCCCCAGGTACAGGGAACATGGCATTTTATGATTCTTGGATCTTCTTTTTTGTTTTTTTTTGGGGGGGGCATCACTGCCCTCAGGTGGTGGGAGTAGGAGGCCCAGCCTTTGCTCCGTAGAGCTGGAATTGAACCTCCATCCCAGTGGGCCGTAGTCCCGCGCACAACCACTACGCCACCGGGGCTCAGCCCTTGGATCTTCTTTTAATAACATCACTCAATGGCTATCATAATAGCTGCTGGGGGGAAATGAGTTAATCCAATTCACAGAGCTGGATTGCCCCCCAGGGTTTTTCCACACCAACAATCATAAAACAAAGGTGAGGAAGTATTTAACCTACACAACAGAGTTAATTCTTAGAACCATTCATTGTGCTCTAGAAAGTGATTTATGACTCACCCAGAAAATAAGGTACTGCATAGTCATCAAAATGGACAAGGGAGAATTCTGTTTACCGACATGGCAAGATATTTATTACTTAATGTTGGATGAACCAATTTCTATGACAATAGGTCTAATAGAATTATTATTATTATTATTTTTTGGGGGGGGCATCACTGCCCTCTGGTGGGAGTGGGAGGCCCAGCCTTGCTCCTGGAGAGCTGCTGCTGGATTTGAACCGCCAAGCCAGGGGGCTGCAGTCCCGCACACAACCACTACACCACTGGGGCTCAGGCCCCTAATAGAAGTATTTTACTGAATTTTAATTTTTTATTTTATGCAAAATGGTATACCCATAGCAAGAGGCATGTCTATGTCGATAAAGACGGGTAGAGGGTTCTCCGTCACAAAAACAACACCCATCATCTCTGGACCTGGACATTTGAGGTCATGTTTTTAGTTTCTCCTTTGATCTTTTGTATTTTACGTGAGCATTTTTACAATGTGTATGAATCATTTTTCTAATAAAGCTATTAAGATGGTTTAAGGATATTGATCTCACCAGGAAGGCAGAGAGCTGGGCTTCAGGGAGGCACAAACCACAACCTGACAGTCAAAGAGCCCAGAGCCACTCTCATTGCTCCAGAGTAAGGCCAGTCCCTTTGAACCGCTGCCTCCAACTGGCTAGAAGATGGGCAGGGAGGGCAGGATGGCAAGTGGGGGCCTGGCAGGGTAGCAGAGGAAATGTTCAGACCAGTGGAGACTCACCGACTTTTAATAGTGCCCGGATCCACTATCCCTTCAAAGCAATTAAGCATTTACCACACAGCATTACTGGATTCCTATTATACAGCATGTTCTTGTGGTCTGGCGGGGGGCCCAGGTCTGAAGGGAGCAGACACAAGTCTGGGGACAGAGTTCAGCTGGGCCGAGCTCTAACCCAAGCCCCCTTCACATCCTGCAAGGAAAGCGAAGCAATCAGCCATTTGAGCCACCTGAGGGCAAAAAGGACACCAAGGTCATTGGGTCAAAGCCAGAGACAGACGACATAAAGTTGGAGGGGGGAGCAGCCCAGAGAATGAGGAGTAAGTTCTGAGCCCTTCTTCTCTCCCTCGCCCCCTTCTCCCTCCCCTGCCCATGCCCCTCAACTCCCAGGGATGTTCTCCCCTTCAGTACTCTTGGAGTCCCCTGGCTGCCCTGGGGAACAAGCAGTGATCCAGACAGAGAGTGGAGCTCCCTGGGCCCCAAGCCTTTCTTTCTAGAACATACCTTCTGATCTGTAAAGTTAGTCTGCGGGGTAGGGTGTCAAAGGACTCTTCTGTCAGAAAACCACAGGGCCAAGATGAGACCCTACGAAACCAGTTCCCTTCTGAACACAGGACCATCTTTTGTCCCAGAGCCAAGAACGCAGCCGGCCCCTGTTCTTCTCGTGGATGTTGGTGGAAACCCACCAGCCTGCCCCCCTTATGTCTTTCCACAGAAGGTCCTAAGAACAAGGAGTGCCCCCCACCCCCACCCCCCAAAAAAAAGAACAAGGGGTCCCAGACCTAACCTGTGGGCCAGGGAAGGGGGGAGACGTCTTTCAACAGGAAGAAGTGTGTAACCTCGGGAGTCTCCATCCGTTGTCAGCCAAAGCCAGAGAACGGACTGGAGGACGAGTGTGACGGAGATAGAGACAGGGCCCATGGAGGTTGTCCCCTGGCAGAACAGTACTTGTCCAGGCTTCCCCAGCACAGGGACAGACAGACGCGAAAGCAGCCACGGGGAGCGCAGGGCTGGGTTCTCGATGGACCACCTTGGATCCTTCCTGTGCTCCGTGGCAGTCATTCGTGGTCTTGGTTGCTCATGTGACCCTAACTTTTAGCACGGTGTGTGGGATGTCGATGTTGCTGGATTGAGTCAGCGGCTCCCTGAAGTCAGGCGTCTAGACTCTTACGCGGCAGAGTGCTGCCCCAGAGAAGACATGACGGTGTCTTGACAGGTCACTCCTGAGACGAGTGGGACCACCTCCAACGGACCGACACTCAGATGAGGTAAGCATGCCTGGGAGCCTCCAGGCCTCAGGTCCCAGCAGTCCCTTCTGAAGTCCCTTCTGAAGATGTCAGAGTTCTCTGACGAAAGCAAAGGAGTCAGGAGAGGTGGTACTCAATGCTGTGACCAACCACCCCCTCCACAAGCTACGCTGCTAGAAAGTCTCTCTCTCTCTCTCTTCTCTCTTTCTTTCTCTGCCTGCCACCACCCCTCCCCCCCAACCTAGGGACCAGGGATTGGACCTTGGATGAGACGCTGTGATAGAATTTCTTAACCTAGTCATGTTGCCAAGTCCCAAGATAGCCTTCTGTAATCTCTGCGTCTGGCCAGAGTTTCTCTTTGAACTGATACAGTGCGGTTGGGACAGGCACACCGAGTCCCCTCGGGGAGCGGCACCCCCGCCCCTGCTCCCCTCACCCAGGCCAGGGTGGCTTAGATAGCAGCATAAAAGCTTTTCCCTGCAAAGCCTTCTCATAACCAGGCTCCCCTTGACAATACCGCTTTGTCCCTCCTCAGACGACTAAGCTCCCTGTGTACTGGCAAAGGGAGGCTCGCAGGGGAGGCGACCAGCCTGAGGTTTGGTTTCTCATCTCCAGGGCAAAAATGCTCTTCCAGCCACCCTCCCCCCACCTCCCAACCTGGGCTGAGTGCTGACTGGGAAATAAGAGCAGCCTTGACTCAGGTGGTGAGGAGGGTCTCCCTGGGAGGATGTGACAAGGGCACCCTCCTTCTGATTCTCAGACTGGCCCCCACCAGCCTTCATCGCGAGGCCACCCTGAGAAGAAGTGGGTGAGTTTCCACGTGTGTTCTTATTTCCACTTGGCTTTCTCTTCGCTCTGACCCCACCCCATGTGTTGTAGACTGAGGACCGGATCATCAAATTCAGGGTCCTCAGTGCACACAACCAAACCCACCACATGGGATTTCCCAGGCGGTCACTCTGGGAGCAGACAGTGGGCTTGAACCGTGGACCTGACGGTTAGCAGTCCAACCGCTTACTCAAGAGTGCCACTGGAGCCCCCGTGCATGACTACAGTCCCGGGGGGCTCTGCAGATGGATAGAGGGTGAGTTCTTCCCTCTCAGGCTCCAGGCGTTTTTGAATCCTGACTGCGGAGTCAGCACTGGCAGACAGAGAGGTTCTGACTTCCAGGAGCGCGCAGTGGGAAGACATAAAGCTCTGGAGAGCCCTGGAAACGCACCCCCGTTCCCACACGGACCACAGAAAACAAAGCCTCCGATGAAGCAGCCGGCAGCCTGGCCGTGTCCTCTCTGTCCTCTCTGGAACCCCTTCAGCCCCACCGGGGCATTTTACAGCGTCAGTTCCTCCCAGGGAGCCACACAGGGTTGCTCGGCATTGGCACGTGACTGCCAACTTGGGGTACCCAGAGCTGTCTGGGGCCTGGACTCGGCCCACTTGTTTTGCCAGCCTTCCCCTGAAATCTGAGCCATCTGATCAAGGAGTTCTTTTTTGACTTGAGATAGTGACAGTCTGTTTCTCTTGCTTGCCCCCCAAGAGTCCCAGGCGATACAGGTTCACAGGCTTTTTCTTAGCCTCCTGAGGCGCTCTTCGTCCTAAGTTCCCGACAGGCCATTACAGAGAGATGCCCCGACTGCAAGCTCTAGCACATGACCGTGACCTTTTTTGTTGGTAAGACTCTGAACATGCACTCCCTATCCCAACGGCTCCACAAACACACTCCGGCTCTTCCACAGCCGAAGTTTTCATAGAAGCTCAAGAGTCTGACTCACAACCATCGAGTCAATTCTGTCTCGTGGCCCACTCCCCAGGACAGGCGAGTCCCGCCCCTGTGGGATTCTGAGGCTCCTTTCTCTCTGGAGGAGCCACGGGTGGTTTTCAACTCCTGACCTTGCAGCTAGCAGCCCATTACGCCAGCGGGACGCCTTTTACGTCGAAGCTGGTCCAAATAAGTCCACACTCAAGACTGCTTTTGACATCCACGCTGCCTCTGCTTCCATCGACGATGCCTCTCTCTCTCCCTCTTTTTTTTTTTGGGGGGGGGGGCATCACTGCCCTCAGGTGGTGGGAGTAGGAGGCCCAGCCTTTGCTCTGTGGAGCTGGAATCGAACCTTCATCCAAGTGGGCCGCAGTCCCGTGCACAACCACTACGCCACCGGGGCTCAGCCCTCTCTCTCCCTCTCAACCCAGCATCTGGAACAGACTGGAGGTGGCGAACATCCATGACCCTGATTCCTCCAGGACCTTCCTGCTCAAGCCGTAGGCCCTGACCCTCCAGCTAACTCACCCTCATGAGTCACATCTGTTCTGACTTGAGTCTGAGGCAACCCTCAAGGAGCCAGTCCTCTCGAACAAGCATTCAGAAAGCTTGTTGATGCCTTTGCAAACTCATCAAGAAAATGACTTGTCGGGACTGAGCCCCGGTGGCGTAGTGGTTGTGCGCGGGACTGCGGCCCACTGGGATGGAGGTTCAATTCCAGCTGTGGGGCTGGGCCTCCTATTCCCACCACCAGAGAGCAGTGATGCCCCCCTCCCCCAAAAAAAAAGGAAAAAAAAGAAAATGACTTGTCGGAGATGAGAGTCACCCCTTTCAGGTTTGTTGGTGCTGAAGGGATGGAAGTAAAGTTTTTGTCTTTCAGAAAATACTTTTTTTTTTTGTGGACATCACTGCCCTCTGGTGGGAGTAGGAGCCCCAGCCTTGCTCCTGGAGAGCTGCTGCTAGATTTGAACCTCCGAACCAGTGGGCCGCAGTCCTGTACACAACCACTATGCCACTGGGGCTCAGCCCCTGAAAATACTTAAAGAACCTTCTAGGCACGTTTGAGTCTGCAGACTCTAGAGGGTCTCCTTTCCCTGCCTGAGGTGAAAGAAAGTCCCCATCACGCCGACCCTGGCAAGGACCTGGCATGGCAGCGCTGAGCTACCGCTGGGCTGGGGGCACCAACTCTTCCCTGTGAGCCTGGCACTATGTTAGGCATGCGCCATACACCGTCTCATTTGTTTGTACAGCCACCCTCACAGTTGCTAGTGCTGCCACTCCCTTCTTGCAGACCAGGCAATAGCCTCAGCGAACTGCTTTAAGATAACCAGCTAGGAGACAGAACCAGCTTGGATGGATGAGGAGTCTGATCAGACCCCGGAGCACTTTCGGGCCCTGCTCTTCATACTTGTTTTGGTATAACAAGGAGGCCAAGAAGGGCTGGTATTCCTGGGTGTGTGTCAGTGCAGGGGGGTGTGGTGTGCCTCCCACCCCAGGCCCTCCACCTCCAGTCTGTATGGAATCACCATTCCTGCGCCTAAGCTCACCCAGGGTCACCTTCCCCACCCACAGGCATCATACCATGTGCGTGTCAGCCAGTATTTTATGGAGGGAAAGCCTAGAGACCCACTCATTGCTATTTGGGGTCCACTTCTGCCACGGATTGTTCTGCTCTGTTTATACTGATCTTATTTGACACATGTGGATGCAGGTGGAAAGGACCCTGGATGGGTACCAGGAGACTTGAACTGCATTCTTCCCTTACCAGTGCTATCACTTGCCCAATCCGTGTACACACACACACACACACACACACGCGCGCGCGCCTTGATTTCATCCTTTACAAAGTGGGGAGAAATGTAGTTATCTGACCCAAACAGAGAAGATGTGTCCATGTGTCAGATGAAGACGGAATTTTTCCACAATTATTATACTCCAAATATTTGGCAAACTGTTAACCAGCATTTGTTATGGAAGTTAGCTATACCCCTGCAGTTCCCAGTTACTTAAGGCTTCTGTGTTGTTTCACTACAGAGCTAACTCCCCTGCTGTTAGGATGGTGGTTCCCTGCCCTTTGAAGTCACATCCGTGAGTCTGGGGTCTTGTCTCCTCACATGGGACCCTGATAGCCCCCTTTCCTATAATGTGTGCACGTGGCACAACCCCTTCCTGTGACGTATGTCCTTACCTGTAATTGGGCCTGGCTCAGCTCCAGAGGGTATATAGGGATGGGATGTAAGATAGTCTCTCTCTCTCTCTCTCTCTCTCTCTCTCTCTCTCTCTCTCTTCTGCCTGCCCCTCAGTGCTGGACTCTCTCCCTCATCATGTAACCCCTTCCCCCACTCACTCTCCACGTGGATCATCAAGCGGATGGAGGTGAGCATGCATCATGAAACGTAACTCCCATTCTTCTCTCTCTCATAATTTCTATATCAGCGTTATAATAAATAATAATTATTGATACACAACTGCCTGTTGAACCCTTGCT
>PVJH01035972.1:0-19224 GCA_004026705.1 Nesogale talazaci | reverse complement strand
CACACAGCTGGGTACAGATACATAACCACAAATGACTTAAATAATTTTAAATTCATGACTGTTCATGTTCCTCGCATGTTTCATTAGCATACTTTATTTCTATGAGTGCCTTTTGAAATCTTCTATTCCAGTCTTCCCATTCACCTTTTCTGCCAATAGTATAAGCTACTCCACCTCCTGACAATCATTGTGATCATTTCTTTCTTTACTGTCTTTTCAACAATTTTGAGTTTCTTTTTGTACAAGTGCATTGCCCTGAATGCTATCCCATAGCTCAGTGTGTCCTCAACCATTAGTGATCAATGCAGACATCTCTTTTTTGAGCTGTTCTCTAAGATAGGTGACTTATATTCAAGATATCACTTTGCTTCTGTGGACCTGTTCTACTGTTCTTCATCTTTCACTTTCATTTGCATGTGTACAATTGATGGGTACAATTGACTGTGGTTCCACAGTCTTCTCTGACCCTGTTCTGATGATCATGAGCTACTCAAACATCTCTGTGGTGAAGTGATTCACTTCATAAGGCTCTTGTAATCGGTCTTCAGAACTCCCACCAGATGACTGGATTTATATGATATTTTTACTGATGTGTCTGGGTAAGCAAGAGTGGGGACAGATGCTGATAGGATTCAGTTTTGAGTGCTTGTTAGGAGAGTTCATTAGGATTGTAGAGAATTGGGATGATATCACAGGGATTGTGCAAATTTTCCACCCTGCTGGGAACAAAATGAATCCTCTTGTGATCAGGAAGAGCAGCTCACTACCATCATGAAAGAAAACCAGAAGAGAAACCGGCCCACTGAACCCTGAGATCCCTGCCGATTGAACCTCCTTGAGACCTGAGGGCTGGGATAGCTGAGAAGTGGCACTGGAGAGGCAGAAGCAAGAATAAGAGCAGTAAACAAGTGGATTAAGCAAAACTGAGTGTAAAGGACCCAGTTCTGGAGTAGGTTGACTCCAGGAAATTAATTGGCGTGGCTAGGTGTTGACCTACAGAATAAGAGCTGAGTGTCTTTGGTCATAAAGTTATGGTGGAGAACCTTGCCCAAGCAGCGAAGATGCCAAGAATCCCATCATTGAGAGGCTGGGGGTTAGAGATAGACTTAACCATCTTGGCTAGAAAGAGGCTGGTCTCACCAAAGAACTCTGTCATAAACATTTCTAATCCTGAATTGTAACTTGTCAACTTCTCTAATAAACTCTATAGCCATGAGTATAGTTTGTGTGTTCTGTGTAGTCATTGCATTGAATTCTTGAACCCAGATGAGAAACAGAGAGCGCTACGGGATTGGCCTTATATGAAGGTTGATTCTTCATTCCCTTTGTAATATCAGAGGAGGTCAGAAGCACTCTCTACCCCAATTCATAGTCTCTTTCCACAGATGTAGTCAATCAACATTGGATCAGAGAGAAAGCAAAGAAAATAAACACTATATCAGGCAATGGACCGCTTTATTCCATTTGTTTGCTGAAGCCAGGAAAATTAGGTAGTTCTCAATTTTTCTTCTTTCAGGAATCTGAACAAAATTAAAAAGAAAGAAAGCCCTATCATCACAAATTAGACAATTACTGTAATTAAGAAAAAGCCTTCTAAAGACCAGTGAAAATAGATTTAGCCACCTTATGAATACTATGTACATGCAGCACTTAAAAAGAACTGGAATATATAGGTGAAAATTGGGAAGTGACTGAGATTCTTAGCAAAGAGGTTCCTTTAAGGAAGCTTATAGACCTTATTATATCCTTTGGTTCAATTAGCTTATTAACAACTAGAGATACATATGGTCTTTTCTTAAATTTTGAAACTTGATTAATATTGCTTCTCCTCTCTTACCCAAGATTTTATTTTAAATTTTCCATTTTGGAAAAATAAGACAATGTTGTGAAAATTGGTGGACTTGAACACATTCAGAGTAAGTGAACTCTGAATTTGAACAGAATTCCTATTAAAATCACCCTGTCAAGACTAACAGCCATTCTATAAAATAAAAAGCATTTGTAATAAATTAAAATATATACACATGCATTTCAGATTATTTAAATATGTCAAAATAATTGTATTTAATATTTTTACTGCAGCTTTGAGTCACAAAAAACAAAAGAGGCTTGGTCCTGATTTAGATTAACTCTACTAGGTTACAAGATTAAAAACAGGGGGAAGGCTCTAAAAAAGATTAAAATGAAATGTTTAAGTTCATAATACAAAGGAAGTGTCATATTTTTATATTTCTAAAATATTTATATAATTATTTCTTGGAAAAATATACTATTTAGTTATTCTGGTTTTGAAAGATCTCTATCCCAATGGATTTCTTCTCTTTGCCATAGCCGTGTAAAAATAACATTCATATAATGTTCTTGTTTACAACATATTTCTATTTATTTTCTTATGGAAAGTTCAACTAATAAGAGTTGTCTGGATTTATGATACTGATGTCAGTCATCTGAAAAACTCAACTAATTATAGGAAATATAGAATTCTGAAATCATATTTGTTCAGTTAAGTAAAGTAGGTCAGATCATTTGAAATAAGTTTCTTTTAATACTACAAATCATAATACTACAGATCATAAGATTTAATCATCCTACTCAACATGCTTGGAGATAAGACTATAGTGATCCTCTGAATATCTTGCATGACTGTTTCCTTATTGTGTATCATGCAAAACATAATTCCAATATGCTGATTTGCTGTCATGATAAAGATTATGTTTTAGAGTGGTCATCAGTGTATAGATCTAAAGGAACACATGCAAGTCCAGTATTGTGTTACTTTGTATGTTCTGTTGGCAGTTCATGACATGTTCAGCATGCTTTGCTAGCACTGTAATTAGAATGCACCAATTCTTCTTCAGTCTTCCTTATTCAATGTTCAACTTTCACAGGCATATGAGGTGACTGAAAATGGCATGGCTTAAGTTAGGTCAGGGTAATGGATACATTTTGTCAACTTATCGGGTTAATTGTTCTTTCATAATCAATGCAATACAGTTGTTTTACACTGTTCTCTAGAGACACAAAGCTAGTAACACTTGCATGCATAAATGTTCATAGAAAGAGATTGATATCGAGAAACTTATCACATAGTTGCAGAAGTGTGTAGAAGTCCAGTTGGTTCTAGCCTGTGAGTCAAATGTAAGCTGGAGGCTTCTCCTGACTCATGGAACTGCACCGGCTGATGAACAGGAAGCATGAAGATGAGACAGGGACACCACAGGCTAGTGGATGTGGAGTTGAATGAATCCAAGTCAGCATTCTGCTGATGGCTCTTAGAGTTGGCAGGGGATATAACAGATTGACAAACTTCATGCAAGATCCTGACCCAGTAGCGGAAATGAGCTAAGTTTCACACACAGTCAACCCATACCTTGAATGAAGTCTCCCTCCATTGTATCAAGACTGTGAGAAGATTAAGGACATGGTATTCCACCCCATCTTCCTCGCAACTGCTTGTCTGCTTTACGGAAGATCCCATCATGGAGTTGGCTGCCCCATGCTACTCCATGCCATGGGAGAATCATAGCCTACCAAGTCAGCATAAAACTTAATTAACACAACTACATACACATTGTCTCAGGTAACAAACTGACATAGAAATCATATGTTATTATTAAATTAATACTATCAATATTTTAAAGATATTTTAACACATTGAAGACAATATTTTCAAATCAGGAGGTTAAAAATCAAACAACCAAATCAATGTTAAGGGGTGGGGAAGTAGTGGAGATCCGAAACCCACCTGCAAGTTAACAAATTAAAGACCAGATAAACTCAGTATCTACCTGCAATGTGTTAAGTTAAATATATTAATTAGAATATTTAAAACTTGGTTTATCCTATATGTGTACATGTAAACATGCAGAGGTTATTAAATTCAGTGTATAAAAACAGTAAGTGATATAGTTAAGAAATAATTGCCCCCCAAAATGGAACATTGATGTACAAATTTGTGCCTTCACTATACTCTTCAATGCAGCAAAACTTATCACCTGAGGAATAAATTTAAAAAACCCTCTCTCCCGCCTGTATTTGGTTCCTTGCATCAGGATGATTCGTTATCATTTGCCAAGATCAAAGCATACACTGATAGTCTAGCACACAAAGCAACTCTTTGGGATATATTTTCCTAAACCTTACAGTCAAATAATGCTTATAGTCAAATAATATAACACTTAACATTGATTTTTACAATTAGATTATATTTGTGACTTTTCACACAATAAGTAACTATCAAAATAATTCACTTTATTCCTATATAAAAAGAAAAATGACAGATTCACTTACTATATACTATTTCTTTTTTACCTCTAATTCAAGTAGACCACTATCCCAGAGCCCTTCAGCAATCCAGGTGTTATATAAACCTTTAGAAATTTGCATTATAAAACCTTCTGAATCTGAGCCTTCATGTCTGTGCTAAGAAGCACTGGCGGCTCGTGGAATAGACTTTGGACTGTCAACTGCAAGGTTAGGGGTTCAAACCTACCAGTCTATCCTTGAGGAAAAGATGGTATATTGAAAAAAGATGGGGAGAATACACAGAGGCACGATACAAGAATGAAATAGTGCACAGTCAGCCATCTTAAGAGGTAGCATATGAGCAAGAACCAATGGTACTGAAGGAAGTCCAAGCTCCACTGAAGATATTAGTCAAAAAGAAGACTCTAGGAATTGATAGAAAGCCAGCGGAGATGTTTCGGCAAGCTAATGAAGCAATGGAATCACTCACTCACCTATGATAGAAAATTTGGGAGACAATTGACTGGAAGAGATCCATATCTGTACTTATTCTAAAGAAAGATGAGCCAACAGACTGTCAAAATTGTAGAACAATGTCATAGGTATCATATGCAAGTAAAGGTCTGCTAAAGATCATCCAAAGTGGTTGCAGAAGTACATTGACAGGGAGTTGTACCCATGCTCACGCTAGATTCAGAGAGCATGGAACAATGAATAGAACTGCTGATGTCAAATGGATCTTGGCTGAAAGCAGAGAGCAACAGAAAAGTGTTTACTTGTATGTTTTTGACTTGTGTGTTATAACTATATAAAGGCAATGAATAATGTGGATGATAACAAATAATGGATAATGTCAAGAAGTATGGGAATCCCAGAACCCTTAATTGTGCTCATGAAAAATCTGCACATAGATCAATAGTCAATTGCATGAATAGAACAAGGGATATATCATGGTTTAAAATCAGGAGATGTGAGCATCAGGGTTCCATCCTCTCACCATACCTACTTAATTTGTATGCTGAACAAACGATCAGAGAAACTTGACTATATACAGTACTGGTATTCATATTGGAAGAAGGCTTATTAACAACCTGCTATGTGCAGATGACACATCTTGCTTGAAAGTCAGGAAGACTTGAAACACTTGCTGATGAAGGCCAAGGATTGAAGCCTTCAACATGGATTACAGTTCAATGTAAAGAAAATCAAAATCCTCACAACTGGACCAATAGGTAAATCATGACAAATAGAGAAAGAATGGATTTGTCAAGATCATCTTGAATCTACAATCAGTGGCCAAAGACACTGCAGTCAAGAGATCAACAAGCCATGGTATGTTCAATCACCTCATATGCTTTCAAAAGTCAGAAAATGAATTAAAATGACCATAGAAGAATCGATGCACTTGAACTGTGTTGCTGGTGAAGAACATTGAAAGCACCATGGACAGCCTGAAGAACAAACACACCTGCATGAGAAGTAGTACACCCTGAATGCTTCTTAGAAGCAAGGATGTTGGGTTCTGCTCATGTACTACAGACATGTGATCAGGAGAGACCAGTCCCTGGAGAAGGTTATCATGTTTAGTAAAAGTGTGGAACAGTGAAAAAGGAAGGCTTTTGACAAAATGGATAGATGCAGCGGTTCAACAATGGGCTTAGGCAAGGACTGTGAGGCTGGCACAGGACTGGGCGGTGTCTTTTTCTGTTGTAGGTAGGCTTGCTATGAGTTAAGAAGACTCAATGGCACCTCATAACAACAATAGCATGTGTTCTGCAAAGATGTCCAGTCACAGATCTCTAGCCAGGTTCTCTTTGTGTGGGAATACACTCTGTGGGAACAAGTTTGGTTTGGTTTAGGGTTATCTATTCTTTGTTCATGAAAGACAGTTTTGTTATAGGGAAAGTGATCACTACGGAGGATGATCTCTTTTCCTGGAGTCTCCTTTCATTTGCAGCCATAGCACCTGTACTCTAACCAAGGTCTTGGAAGATATTGCTCTTGGATCACCTTTTCCTTATCAGGTCTTGCATGTGATAAGTGCTACAATTTTCTCATACACGTGACCAACCCCATTAATGCCTGTGAATGTGTTCACCATCTACTTCCATGTCGTGTTCATCATGTGCTTTCATGTACAGACAGTAGGAATGTCTGGTTTAGGAATGCTTCTGCTTACCCTTTAATGTTATCCAAATCAGTGTCTTTGAGACCATTGAACAGTACCCTTAATCACACCAGATCCATCATCAGAATCATCTTTGTAGTTGCTTTTAATTAATTGAAAAGTCTTCAAGCTTTTTCTTGCACTCAGCATCCCACCATCCCACCGTCATGTTGATTCTTTCTTGCACTAATGTAATGCTAAATAAGAACAAGTGTACCTATTCTGACTCACCTACAATTTGGACTTTATGACTTAAAGACCCACAAAACAATGGACCTCATCTGTGATCTGGAAACTCCCTGTAAGTTAAAACCTATTCACTCCCCACTCAGCAGCCTTCCAGCTCCAGATAACGTCAAACCTCATGACTGCCTAAAATTTGATCAATTTATAAGCATGGCTAGATTGATTGATATCCCCTTAGTCAGTCCTAAAAGGAGATTGTTCTCATTCACATCTTAAAAATTGCAGGTGCATCCTTGTGCTGTTCATGTTTATATACTAAGTGTCTCTTTGTCAACATTCATTTTGCAAAGTGATTCATCTACTTGAGCATAAGCATGCTTGCTGGACAAAGGTCTTTATCTTTGTGAGTAGTAATTCCGATTCTCAGGTTAAAATTAAATTAGCAAATGATGAAAATAAAGGTGTTGTCTGACTTTGACAGGAACTCCAATGAAGATTGCTTGAGAAAGTAATACATTTTTAAATGTAATTGCACTCCAAAGGAAATCTCCATGATTAACACTAAAGCCTATAATTAAAGTAAAGATAATACTTTAGAAAACAAAATGCTTTGGCTAACGCCTATACACAAATCAGTCCTCCTTTAGTTTATCATTGTTAGCGTTCCTGAAACAGTTGCTCACTATGTTCACAAATCCAGGACACATTTTATCCCGTGAAGCAGGAATGGCTTTGGCAACAACATTGATAAGGAACCCTGATGGCACCGTAGTTAAGGGCTGGGCTGCTAACCCAAAGTCAGTGGTTTGAACTTACCACTGGATCCTCCTCTGGGGAACATATGGCAATCTACCAGTAGAAATGGACAGTTTGGGAAACACCCTGGGGAAGGACTCCTTTTTTTTACAGCTTGGCTATCAACCTCCATCATCTCCACAGCAAGGCATTATGTCAATGTTGTCACAAACTAGTAATTGGTTCAGGCAGTACAAACATTGTGGTGAGCAAACTGTCACCGAGGTGAGCAAACTTGCTTTCTCGGCAACTCTAACAAGATAAGGAAAAACAGACAGGGAGAGTAACATTCAATTAGATGACTTTTTAAAAACCTGAATGTGGATTCCATCGGCTTAAGTAAATATATAATTTACATGTGATGAATGCCTATATATTTTCTAGTGGGAAATAATTTGTTCTCATTGTTGTTTGACAAAAAAAAAAAATGACCTCCAACCCATAGCCACCTTCTGAACAAAAGCATGAGACACTACCTGGTCCTGTGCCATTATTCCGTTTTGCTCCTAAGCTACCAACAAGGATGTGAGAGCGGCTGCATCAAGAGCTTCACTGACCTCAAAATCAGAGAGGTAGAAGCATATCCTTCTGTATTCTGTCATATTTTCTATATTGAATTGTGGGGTGGATGCTCGCCTACCACCAGGCAATGATGAAAAGACACGCATGGTCACACTAATCCTTCAGATAATGTGTTGGTGTTGTTTTTATTGCCTTTAAAATTAATATATATGTTTCCTGTGCAAAATGTTTTTTGTTTTCTAAAAGTGATGTTTTGTTATTTTTTTCAAGATAGTCCAAATATTCTACTAATTCAGTTGTAACTCCCCCTGGCATGGCTGCTCAAGTTCAGAGGATATTTTTTCTGGAATTATGCCCTCTCTTCAGCGCCACAATCTGTATGTATATACATACACAATATGTATATATATACATATATATGTATATATTTGGAAAATTTTCTGTTTCTTGCATAATCAGACCTTAAATGGAAACCACATATAACCAACAGCTCCATCCACCCCTCATGTGGCCCTCTTCTGCAGTGCTCTGTAGAAGGCATCTTTGACCTGGGCGTTCCTCAGACTGTAGATGAGAGGGTTCAGCATGGGGTTGAAAAGGCTGTGAAACAGGGACAGCATCTTCTCCTGCTCCTCACGCTGCTTAGAGTCTGGGACCATGTAAACCAACATAGCTATGCCAAAGAAGAGCCCGACCACACAGAGGTGGGAGGAGCAAGTGGAGAAGGCCTTTTTGCGTCCATCTCTGGACTGGATCTTCAGAATGGCCCAGAGGATACGTGTGTAGGAGACCAACATGAGGAAAAGGGGTCCAACTAAAACAAACACACTGGCAGCAAGAATGACCACTTGGTTGATTGAGGTGTCAGCACAGGCCAACTTGAGGACAGATAGGATCTCACAGAAGACGTGATTGACTTCTCGGGTTCCACAGAAGGGCAGCCTTTGAAGGAGAATGGCATGTGCAATGGCCAGGGAAACTCCACAAGCCCAGGACAGGACAGCCAATGCAATGCACAACCTCCAGCTCATGATGACAGTGTAGTGTAGTGGGTGGCAGATGGCCACAAACCTGTCATAGGACATCACTACCAAAATCAAGCATTCTGTGGCCGCAAATGCCAAATATAAAAACACTTGCACAATGCAATGGACAAAGGAGATGGTTCTTCTCTGGTTCACTAGGTTTGCCAGCATCTTGGGGACATTGTTAGAAGCATAAGATATGTCAAGGACAGCCAGGTGTGAGAGGAAGAAGTACATGGGGGTGTGCAATCTGGAATCCAGGCAGATGAGCCCCAGGATCACCCCATTTGCCAGCAGACTGAAGACATAGAGCAGTGAGAAGATCCAGAAGAGGAGCAGTTCCACATCAGCACGAAGCTGGAATCCCACCAAGATGAATTCTGTGACCCATGATTGGTTGCTCCCCATGTCTTTCTGGTTGTTTCTCAAAGGCAGACAGACGTGCTACAGAAAGATCAGAGCTGGAAGCACAAAGGAGAAGAGAATGATTTGCTTAAAGATCAGAGAAGTCTTCTATACTTCTCCTTATGTAATGCTTCTCTTCAAAACTTGCTTACCTTTCTGTTCTCAATTAAAAAAATAAATTCAAACTCAAAGTGTCAAAATTATACAAAGGCCTTCCATATACCTTAGATCAGATTCAAAAATTGCTTATTTTTAATATTTGATTCTCATTCTCCTCTGTCTACTTATAGATAGCAATATTTCCTGAACCATTGACGAGTGTAAGCATGGTGCCCAGTTACTCCTGAACATCTTGTTTTTCGCTCATGAAAAAGCACATTCACTAATGGAGTTGAGAAATTTAACACTCACATGATTCTCTTTTCTAATTTGCAGTATTTCCCCATCAACTGCCCAGTTCATGATCCAGTACAAGATCCCATCATATTAAATATCGTCTACCTTTACTCCTCTTCCATGAAATATGTTTACTCAGCCCTTACTGGTATTTCATGGCATTGATATTTCTTATGAGTTTAGAGCAGTTGTATTATAAAATTTCCCTTAAATTGAGATTGTCCAGTGTCACTCCTGTTTTAACTCAGATAATGCATGGCAATATCCCTCTCAGCACACTTCATATGTAGAAGCATGATTGCCCATGATGCAGACAAGGTCACGAGTTGAAGATGCTTTCACCTTCCTCCAGGTCTATTCATGATAAAATTGCCATTTGTCTCTAGTGTTATTTCTGAAGACACTCATTAAAATGATTATGTTAACAATGCTTCAGAATTTTAGAATCCATAGTTCATCTTACCTGACTCAATTATTAGTGACAATACCTGCAGATAATTCCAACTACATCAAATCTTTAAAATTTTTGAGTTTATTTCCTTAAGGATGGACTTTATCTATCAATACATCCACCCTTGTGACTTTTAAAAGTACTATTGTTATTTCCTTGACTGTTCAAACCATCTTGTATTTAGCCTGTTCTATAATTTTGATAATTTCTTTGCTTCAATTTAGTGATGGAAACCACTAAAGGACCCAGTTCTGAATCTTCTTTGTGAACCGATACATAAGTCGTATGATGCGTCTAAACATGACCATGAACATCTCCAAAGTTTCAAAGGCCAGATTTGAAAAATAAACCAAATAGGTTGTTTCTGAGTCAATGCTGATTCTTCCCCACCCCTCAGAATCGAGTTGTCCCCAAAGCATTGTCAGAAGAAAATCACGAAACTTCTCTCCTGCAACACCTCTGACGAGCCTTGAACTCCAACCTTCTCTGTAGCTGCCACCCACCATTCCATTTGCAGATCCCAGAAACTCTTGAAGGAAGAGCATCCTCTTCAGAAAAGTCTACAGATTGTTGGAGGAGATGACAGGTCCTTAAACTGATTTCAGACAACTGGCACTTCACTCATCCTTTATGAAGCCAACTTTATTTCACTAAATTAACATTGACATTGAAGAAAATGGTCTTGATATAATTCACTAGTTTATTTTTCAGAAAAATTATAGACACTGTAATGCTAGAACCTTACTAATGGTTTTATATTGCTTTTTCTTGCTTTTACTCCTATTCAGACAATCAAGCTTCTTGAATTGTTTAAACTGGGTGTGTGTGGGGGGGGGAGAAACATTTCAAAATCAAATTCATTGCGCCAATAAAGTGGTATTTGACTTTGATAACAAAATTGCAAACCCTTCTTAGAAAAATACTTCTGAAACACTATTTAAAGACTTGAAACATTCACCTAAAAGTGATTATCTGTTAACAGTTTGCATGCAAATTTATATTCTTTTTACCAAACCTGTATTGTCATTTCTACTGCAAATAATAAAAAAATTAAAAGTGGTGTTTGTTTAGCTGTATGCTTTATTTAAAAGTTAAGGCATTTTTCTGTTTCAAAAGACTACTATACATCAAACTTAGAACAATTGCATATAATTTTCTTGGGTACCAGTACTATAATTTATTAAATATATTCATATTATTTTGTCATCAAGTTTTGTGCAATTGCTGCGGCACACAAATTCTAGACTCATTATTTTTATCTGTTTAATGATACTTTTAGTTTTAAATTCTTGACATTTTAAGAGCTCGGTCATATAAACCAACCAAACAGTGGTTCTACGTCTATATGTTTAACAATCATTTAAGCAAAATCTCAAGGTATTGTAGCACTTTTTATTGGCAGACTATATAGTGGGGAAGATTTAGATATCATGACTCTAAACCCAGGTTCACTTTTTCCATGTGCTGGTCCCACTTAAGAAATAGATGCTCTTTCATGAGTCCTCCCAGTAGCACAGCTTGATACCAAAATACCAAAAAGGGAGGATATATTAAATGGAATTTTGGAGTCAACCAAGTTAACATGTACAAACTGACTGCCCTCTTTGTAATTTCTTAGGTACCAAGTGAAAATGCCTACCACCCTGAGGCTTAAAGTGCAAATCCATGGGACACATCTCTGTGTCACGCCCACAGCATCCCAACATGACCTTCCAGGGTTCCCTTCTTAAACAACCTGGCACCATCTGTATGATTACAAATAAGAGGCACCAGTTTTTCACTTTAACTCTAGCATAGCATTTTCTTCTCAGTTCCTGAATTGATAGGAAGCCTCATTCTTACATCATTAGCAACTGTGAAGATTTGATTCTTCACCTTGCTTGAAGAAAATGAAAAGTGACCTAAGACATATGAATACAGGCACACCTGATAGGGCTTGGGATTTCGGCAAGTTTCTCAGCCTGAAGGAGGGTGGATCAGATGTGCAACAAACAATAACTCAGAGGAGACAACGAGACAAAGGCTTAGATTCCTTCATTTTGGAAACAACATTATATTTAGATGCCTTCTATAAATCTGTGATAAATAGAAAAAAGAATCAAAGTTGCCAGGGATTTTGTGTTGCTTAGATCCATAATCAATACTCAGAGAAGCAGCAGTCATGAGATCAAATGATGCATTGCTTTCAGTAAATCTGCTGGACAATACCTCTTTAGAACATTGAAAAGCAAGAAGTTTACTTTGAGGACTAAGGTGTCCCTAACCATAGCCAAGTATTTCTCATTGCTTCACATGCATTTGAAAGATCTACATTTATACTGAATAGGAAGACTGAAGAAAACTCAATACACTTTAATTGTGGTGCTGGACAAACATAATGAGAGCACTGTGGGCTGTCAAAAGAAAAACTTAAAACAAAAAATCTGCCTTGGAAGAAGTACAGCCAGAACTCTCCATTGAGTAGGGATGGTGAGACTCTGTCTCCTTTCCTTTGGACGTGTTTTCAGGAGAATGGTCTCTGTAGAGAATAACATCATGCTTGGTAAAGTAGCAGGGCAGAAGGAAGGAGAGAACTTTGACAAGATGGCTCAACATGTGATTGCATCAGTGGACGCACAAGTGTTTGGATTTACTTTAGACTAGTTCCTATGAGGCAGTGCTGACTCTGACAACCTATAACTGTACCTAACAACCTCTAACTGTGCATTAAGTTGAAGACATACTTTTTTTTGCTACAATAACAGACAATCTCTACTGGAGGAAAGTGACAGTAGCAGCAGCAGATAGAAAGCAAGGTCTGATACACGTCTGATACACATTTACAACCAAATAAATAATCATATTGCATAAGGTAACTGAGGAAAATCAGACATGTTTGAAGTGCAGGGTTGCCAAAGAATATTGAAGGAACCATGGATTGGCAAAAGAACAAACAACCTGTCTGGCAAGAAGCCTAACCAGAGTGCTCCTGAAAGGCAAGGATGGCATAACTCTGTCGCATGTTCTTTGTGCATGCTGTCGGGAGAGCCTCCCTGGGGAATCACATCGTGCTTGGTAAAGACACAATGGCTGCAACAAAGGGCTCAGACGTATCACAATGGTGAGCATGGTGTTTCCTTCTGCTGGATATCAGGCCACTATGAGTCTGAACTGACACAGTGGGACCTCACAGTAAACAACAGCAACAAAGGTTACTGGAGTGATTGTCACCTGGAAGGAACATTTGTTTCTTGCTTTTTAATTTAGTTGTTTGTGTGTCAGGATCAACCATTTTCTCCACTTTCACCTTTACTGCCATCATTTTCCTCTTGATACTTGAAGAGAAGCCATAGGAAACACAAGTGGAGAGGGAACAAAACCCCTAAGGACCCACAGCATAAGAGGACACAAGAAAATGTCTTGGCCATTGGTGATGCTATGGTGTCCCTTCCCAGAGAATTAAATGGAAGCAGCTCAGAAGAGGAAAGGCTTGCAGGGTCTGGCAGTGCGGTCCTTCCCCAACCTGCTCCAGGCATTTCCTTGATCTAAGTTAGAAGACCTTGCCCTTCTCCTGCCAATGCTGCCAATGGAACAAGAGTTCATTCTGTTCAATTTTCTTATACAAAATATTTGCTTTTAAAAACCCCTTCAGATTCTACCCCTACCACTCAGATCCAAAGATGGATCTGAGTGGCTAAAATAGGAGGAATGTAAAACTGACATGAACTTAGTGACATTCACAATAGAAAATTCATTTCAAACATATGGGGGTAAAAAGAAAAAAGATCCAGCATTCAGTCATTTCAGAGTCAGGTAATTATCAAGGAGCCCTGGTGTGGTAGCGGTTATACACTGGGCTGCTAACCCCCAGGTCAGCATTTTGAAACCGCCAAGCACTCTGAGGAGAAAGAAGGCATTTCACCTCTATGAGGAGACACAGTCACCGAAAGCCCCAGGCCAGTTCCATCCTGCCCTATAGGCTTGCTGTGAGTCAGAACCCACTGGATGGCAGCAGCTTAGTTTTGCTTGTTTGTTTGTTTGATTGTCTTTTGGACTGGGTGGAACAATATCAAAATAAGTGATAACCTACAACAATTCGAGTTGGAATTAACCTTCTGCATTATTTACTTCTTACACTTTTTCTGGGAAGAAAAGACTGTGCTGCAACTAGACTTTTCCGTTGCCAAGAGGTTTCTCTGGGCACCAGTAAGTTCTTTAAGATCAGGTGACGTGCAAGGTCCTTTCATTAGTTTTGCTGTCTTGGAGGCTGATCCCAGAGGCATCACTTGGGGATGAAGTGTGTATTCTTTGTGTGATTCCTCTTGGAAAAGGCTGCGTTACCTTGGACCACACTTCCTGATCACAGTTCAGTGAAGGGGAGAGATGTGCAGGAATCAGAGGTATCCTGAACACAGAGGCACTAGCTCCACGGGCTGAGGGGCACTTAAGCGACAGTTCCCACTGCCTGGAATCAGTGGCTCAGAGGAGTCATCCTCCTCACATAGCCATTGTGATTGCTGCTCCTATCTTGTTCTATTTAATCTGCTTGCACGGATAACCAGACCAGCACACAGAGGCGAAAGCACAGGACTTACCCTCAGGACTCTACTTGACCTAGACAGGCACCACGAGGATGGGTGGAGAATCCGCTCAGAAGATGAGTTCTCAGACACACGAATAATGGCTACTTTTGTTGGTCGTTCTTCAATGAACCTCCAGGGCAGAGGGTTTAACTTACAATCTGCAGAATAAAACACATTCTTGAATTTCTACTGGGAATTCTAATCCCCAAAGGACATAAGACATTATACTTATCTGCTTTTCTCCAAGGAAGTGAAAAACAAAAACAACAAAAAAATGAATCCTTGAAGCTTCTCTCTGGAGGAAAAGGGACTCTCTCATTTCCCTTAGTGAAAAGCTTTGAGAGACAGACAAGGCAGATACTGGTATCTCTGTGAATCCACACACATTTCCACAAAACCCACGGATCAAACACTGAAGAAAGACTTAACTGAGCATATCGGGTCACTGTGAGTCAGAACTGACAGAATGGCACCTGAGAACAACCACGACATGTGCTGTAAACCAATTATGATTCTTTTTTACAGCTGTAGTGACTGAAGTTGAAATGTACTAAGTCAGGGGGGTTGTCAGTGTGGCTCTGTGAATTTGAGGGATCCCTGAGACCAATTCAAAAGTCCAGTGATGGGTTAGCCTGGTAGACTAGAGGAACAAATTCATAGGCACGCATATAGATATAAAGGTACGATTTATATACAGGAGGAATGGAACATTGAGAAAGCATCCCAGCCCAGTCCAGTTCAAAGTCATAAGTCTGATAGTAGCCCATATCCCCGATACCAGTCTATAAAGTCTCCTTCTGACTCAGTCACAGGCCAGTGGGTACAGAGTCCCGGCACCAGCAGGGTTCTCCCCAGGGCTCCTCACTTCCAGGGCTCAGGGTCCATCAACAGCATCCAATGGTGATAGAAGCAACTCAGGGTTGGCAGGGCCCTCCATGTGGCTTCTCCAGCTTCAGAGGTCTGGTTCCATCAGGGTAAGGCCGTATGGCTTCTCCTCAGGCTCCTTCAGCTCCTCAGACGCTGCCATCTTGTCTTGACCGTAGTTCATTGTCTCTGAGACTGACTCCCCACAACTGGGGAGATAGCTTCTCCTCTCCATGAGGGAAATATCACGAGATTTCCCGGAAGTCTCAGGAGAAAGCCATGCCCACACGGAGGCCTCATTGGCTACTCAATGGCTATCTCCAGATTAACAGGCTAGACTCCACCCCTACATCTCAATCATGAAATTAACATAAGCACATGACCGCCACAAGTGAGTACAAAACTCTCCTCATGACAATGATATGTGTTTGTGAAGATTCACTCTTTTCATGGTCATTCTCTCACAAGTGAACAAAGTGGCCTTTCAGAGGCTATCTGACATGGTATATTACAATATACAGATTGCAGAAGATAGCAAAATCCAGAGTTTCATTTTAAGCCAAATATTAAAGTATACTGCAAAAATCTGATGCAATATGATTTCCACCATGATTTTTTGACTTTTTTTTTGGAGGGGGGGGGTTGGTTTTTAGGGCATCACTGCCCTCTGGTGGTGGGAGTAGGCGGCCCAGTCTTGCTGCTGGATTTGAACCTCCAACTCAGTGGGCCGCAGTCCCGCGCACAACCACTATGCCATCGGGGCTCAGCCCGATCTTTTGGCTTTTTAAAGAAAAAAAATAACTATGTTTGTAAAAGTGAATTGCTGCTATTAACATATAATGAGAGTGTGTTCTTTCTGAGTAAATAAAATGAATAACAAATTCTCAGTTTTACTTCCTAATAGGTCTAATAGGTCCTTTATTAATTTCTTTTTTCCTTTATTAATTTCTTAATGCATTGAAAACCTCCGTATCAAAACAATTACCAGTAAGTCCACACCTAGAAGTCCAGAACATTGTTCACTCTCTTAATATGCCCTGACCCTTAATAGCTTTTCTCTCCAAAGTTATTCCACCCTCATAACACAAAAGCAAAAGCTCCCTCTCCCCCTCCACCAGCCCCAGTTCTGGAAACCATGGGCAACCTTGTATATGTACTTTGTCCATATAAGGGAGATCTCATTTTTGCCCTTGAGCAACTGATATGTTTGGTTCATCATGGTTCATGCCATGGACATTTTTTCTTATGATTGCATAAAATTCTATTGTGCAGATCATGTTTGCTGTCCATTCATTTCCTGGCAGAAATTTCTGTTGTTGAAAAGTTTTTGTCTATAGTGCATTATTACACACCAATGTACAGGTTTCTGTTTCTTGTGGGTATATACCTGGGATTGGAATTGCTGCATTATATTGTAGTTCTATGTTCAGTTTTATGTTTGTAAACATCAAACTGTTTACTGAATTACAGCACACTTTTACATTCATACCTGCAATTGATCAAAGTTCTATTTTCTGCACAACCTCAAGTACACTTGTTGCTTTCATTTTTGCTGTTTTTTTAATTCATCTGTATTCTACTAGAGGTTGGTTATAGCTCCAAGTGGTTATGACTTGTATTTCACAAAAGGCAAAAATCCTGAGTAACTATTTGTATGCTTGTTGGCCATTTGAATATTTTCTTGGGTGGATTGTTTTTTCCAAGGCCTTTGCCCACTTTTTGATTTGGTTGTTCTTTGTATGTTACAAGTTTGAGATATATTTTCCATAACTAATATACTACTAGATTTATGATCCCCCAATTTTTCCCTCACCTGTAGGTTGCTTTTTCACTCTGTTCATAAAATCATTTAACGTACAAAGATATTTAAATTTTATGAGGTCCCTTTATCCATTTTATCTTTTGCTCGTCAAGATTATGTTGTCATTCCCAATAATGTCTTATTAAGCACTAAATCCCACAATCTCACTCCAACATTTTATTTAGGATGATAATGCTTTTACTTTTCAGTGTATGCCATTGAGCTAGCTTGAGTTGGTTTTGTGTATGGAGTGAGGCCTGGATAATATGTAAGAGTGTGTGCAGTCTTGAGCTAAAAGAGTTAGAGAAGAATGGGACTAAATAAATTATCACCAGTCTGGAAGGGCCAGATCCAGAAGCAAATGGTGTTCACATGACACCAAAAGTGACCTTGCTTACTGTGGTGTCAGTAAGAAGTGAAACCAAATGGAGAGACCTAATGGAGCAATTGCCTACTTCCAGAAGTAGATGGCCATTTTTAGAAATCTGGCTATTTCTGAGTTGATTTTTTTTTTTGGGGGGGGGGGCAATCACTGCACTCTGGTGGTCATGAAAGCTGCTGGATTTGAAACGCCAAGCCAATGGGCCGCAGTGCTGCATTCAACCCTACGCTACCGGGGCTCAGCCTTGATTTTTCATCTTTAAGACCTTATTTGACAAGAGCCATGGTGGCCTGGTAGTTATTCCCTGGCTTGCTAATGGCTAGGTCTTTCATCAAAACTACAAGCTGTTCCTCAGAAGAAAGATGACCTTTCTATTCCTGTAAACAGCTAGACATTGACTTTCTATTGAGCCCTATGTATCAGCTCCTCTATTTTTTTTTTGTGGCATCCCTGCCCTGGTGGGAGTAGGAAGCCCAGCTTTGCTCTGAGCCGCTGCTGGATTTGAACCATCAACCCTGTGGGCTACAGTCCTGCACACAACCACTAGACCACCAGGGCTCAGCCCTAGCTCCTCTTTTTTTCCTTGCCCCCTTGATAAATATAAATGCTTATTATTTTCATATATCACGCTGACCGCAATCTCCTTTCCCTCATATTTTCTGTTATTCTTCCCCCTGGAGGGGATCGAGTTGTTACGTGTTGATCATTGGGAATAATTCACCTTTCCTCCTCCTCTTCGCCCCCATGCCCCCTACACTTCTGGTATCACTATTCCCATTCCTATTCCTGGATTCTGTGCATCCTGAGCTTTTTAATCTTTTCTATACCCGTGTACATGCTCCATCTAGTTCAGAGCGAGAAGCAGCACTGAGGTCATGATTGTGTGGGGTAAGTAAGCCTTAAGGAACCATCTGTGCTTTACTGCACCCTCAATGACTTATCCCTCCCTTACAACCCCTCTGTGGGTCGATGGTCTCTGCTCAGATACCTCATTTTCAATAACACGTTTTTGTTTCTTTGTTTGTCATGGGTTCTCTGATGCCTGTTACTTGGTCCTGATGACTCCTCATGATTGCACTAGTGATTCTTCCATGTGGATTGGTTGCTTCACTGCTGGATGGTTGCTTGTTTAGCTTCAATTGGCAGGAACCAGCTGCTTTCTTCCCCACATTTTCTTATGCACCCATTTTATCTTCAGTGATTGTGCTGGGGTGGGTATGGGGGGCATCACAAAATGCCAGCTTGTTAGAATAAAATGTTCTTGTATTGAGGGAGGTTATGAGCTGAAGCCTGAAGTCAGTCCCCAACCTCAGTGTATTGCCATATAAATATATATGCACAGGCCAAATATTTCTATTTTTATGAATTATATATTAACATAAGTACACACCTATTCTTACACCTCTATCCATTGCCTTGCTTC
>PVJH01035971.1:0-19199 GCA_004026705.1 Nesogale talazaci | reverse complement strand
ACACACACACACACACACAAGCTGATTGGTATCTGTTAATTAATGTCGCCCCAGGCCTCTCTCTTCCTCAGAGACCTGATAACAGAAATTGGATGTCCGTTTCTATCTATTATTACCTCCCGGCTCTCCCACCACGGCCAGCCACACACATGCTCTCCCCCCATGTGAAACCAGGACAATAACCTCCCACCTCTCCAGACCCTCCTCCCCAGCCGGGGCTCTCTCTCCAGAGGCTCCTGCCAGCTGGTGACCAAGCCCTGGGTGGGACACCGTGGGCCAGAGAGCCACAAGGTCAGACTTAGAGGGCACTGGGAAGGTCGGCCAGCTGAGGGGAAAGGGCTTAGACCCTGGGGGGTGCCCCTAAGTCGACCAGTCATGTGCTATGTGGAAGGAGGGGAACAGCAGGAGGGGAGGGGAGAGAGAGGCAGGAGGGCCTGCAGGCATGTCCAGAGCTGGGGACAGGGGTGCCAAAAGAGTGGTTCCTGCCACATCAATTCAGATGTGTCTGTGTGTCTGTCTGTGCTGAACATCCTCTTCACACACCCCCACCCCCCGCCTTACGCCCCACATGGGGCAGACAGGCTAAGGCCCGCAGCCAGCTAGTCAGCTTGTGGAAGAAAAGTCCAAGGTGGGGAGCTTGACGCTGGGAACCCAGCAGATGCCTCCACGGACGGCCTGGCCTTGCCCAGCAGCCCAGCACGGTCGGCCCTGTTCTCCAGTTGCCAAGCTGCTAACAGCAAGAGCAGTATATCAATGCCACCCTGGGTTCCCAGGGAGAGAAAGATGGACTCTACTCCCGAAAGCTCATGGGGGCGGGGAGCCCAGCTCTACCCTGTCCCAGGCATGCAGTAGGACTTGGTGACATCAACTTGATGGCAGCAGTGAGTTTGGTTGGTCTTAAATTAGACCCACGGTTGATGCGACTCCAACACGGGGAAGACTCTGATCTCCTTGTGGTTTTAACCGCAGAAAGAGCTCCGAACGTACAAAGCACATTCTCCAGATCTTGCTGGTCTTTCTCAGACTCCAAGCCACTCTCCGGGGTGGGCGCCACTCATGTGGGTCCATTTCACAGACCAGGGAGTTATAAGGTTTGGAGACGCGTCAGGACTTAGACAATGTTAGCCTATGCTGGGAAAGGGGGAGTTAGGGACTCAAACCCATGTCCTCTCCGGAGCACCTTAGACAGGATGCTGTGACTCTCCTGGTGCCATCCCTACCCCGACCCTTTTCCTTGTGGGGCAAGCCTGCTGCTTGCCTGGGCAGGAGTCCTCAAGGCCCACTCTCCCTCTTACCAGCCTTGGGATGTGCTCAGTGATGCTGTGTCCTTCCCTGCCTTGGCCCAGAACACCTGACGGGACCTTGAGATCCCACCGGGGTCTCAGCACAACGGAGATGCTGTATTAAGGTCCGGGTGTCACACTGGTTTGAGCAGAGAGGAGGGCGCTGGAAACTCCCAGAGTGGAAGGGGAGGGAGTAGGGTTACACCGCCGCCTCCTGGTGTTCTTCAGACTCCAGTAGCGCCTCCCATGCCCCGGTCATCTAATTCACCGGAAGGTCATCTCTGACATTTGAAAATAAGACAGATAATAGCTGCAAACACTGACTGCCTTCTCGTTAGGGAAGCCTTTCCGCGCAATTCCAGGCTGGGCCTCAGTTCACCAGCAGGAGCAGGGGGGGTCACCGGCAGAATCTTGAGCCCCCTCGGCCCTGCTTTCCCTGCAGGCTTCTCCAACCTCACGCTGGGCGACCAGATGAGCCTGCTGCAGAGCGCCTGGATGGAGATCCTGATCCTGGGCGTCGTGTACCGCTCGCTGCCCTACGAGGACAAGCTGGTCTACGCCGAGGACTACATCATGGACGAGGAGCACGCCCGCCTGGTGGGGCTGCTGGAGCTCTATCGCGCCATCCTGCAGCTGGTCCGCAGATACAAGAAGCTCAAAGTGGAGAAGGAGGAGTTCGTGACTCTCAAGGCCCTGGCACTCGCCAACTCAGGTAAGGGCAGCTGTGTGGGTGGGGGGGGTGGGCACGTGGCTGCTGAGAGGCGAGGGGCTGCCTGGAGGCGGTCCGGACTGGAGTTCCAGAGGGGCCAGGGTGGCCACCAGGGTTGACTGTTTTCTTCATCAGCAAGACATCAGGCACTCTGAAGGGGGCATTCGGGGAGGCAGCTCCTGCTTCTCCCACTTGGACAATTGTCTCGCTCTGTGCCCGGCGTCCTCAGGAGCCCCCAACGTGAGACGGGTCTGATGTCTCTATAATGACAGCATGCACGGCGTGCCCGGCACCTAGGAAGTGGTCGACAGGGGTGAGCCTGGTGCCGTCAGTTATGCACAGGGCTGCCGTTCCCAAACCATCCCAAACCAGCCATCCCCGCGAGAGAAAGACGGGGCTATCTTCTCCCGTACAGAGCTACAGGCTCCGAAACCCACAGGACCGGCTCTCTGAGTCGACATTGATTCGGTGGCAGTGAGTTGGGGAGACTCGTTGTATGGGCATATTTTGGGGGTCCCTGGGTGTGGCACACATAGTCACCTTGCTCCTCCTTTCAGAAAGTTTGGAGCTCAAGTCCCCACCCCAAGACAGCTTGAAGAAGCGGCCCAGCAATCTAACAAAGAGCCCTGGAAAAGCTTTCGGGGCACAGTTCTATCCTGACACCCAGGCTCGCCACGAGTCAAATCACCGCCGTGGCAAGTGAGATGAGCTTACTGAATGAATGGTTTTTTTTAAAAAATCATTTTACTGGGGGCTTCTGGAACCCTTATCACAATCCATACATCCATCCACTGTATGCCAGACACATTTATACATTTGTTGCCCTCATCCTCAAAGCATTTGCTTAAGCCCTTGGTATTAGCTCGTTTTTCTCCTCCCTTCCTGCACCCCCTCTCTCATCAACTCTTGATATTTTATAAATGATTATTATTTTGTCTTACTGCACACTCTCTGATGTCTCCCTTCACCCATTTCTCTGTTTGTCTGTACCCCAGGGAGAAGGCTATATGTAGATCCTTGAAATCAGTTCCTCCTTTCTACTCCCCCATCACCCCATCCTCCCAGTATCGCCCCTCTCACCACTGGCCCTGAAGGGATCATCCGTCCTGGATGCCCCATGTTTCTGCTTCCTCTCAGTGTGCGTCCTCTGGTCCAGCCAGATTTGTAAGGTAGAATTGGGATCATGATGATGTATGGGGGGGTGGGGGGGTGGGGGGGCAGCCTTTAGGAACCAGAAGCAAGTTGCATGTTTCATCGTTGCCACCCTGTACCCTGACTGGCTCGTTTTCTCCCCGAGACCCTTCTGTAAGGGGATGTCACTTCACCTACTGATGGGCTGTGGGTCCCCAATCTATACTTTCCCTCGAGCTTAGTGAATTCTTATGAGGAACACAGATGTGGCAGCGGAGGCTGGGAAAGTGCGGCTTAAAGGTGTCAGAACTTAGGACTCAAACCAAAAACCGAAGTGTAGACTTAGCTACCTATTGATATTTTTTTTCTTTCTCCTAAACAAAGTTTACCTAATCTGGTATTAAAAGGACCCTCACTCCAGCACTTTAGCACCAATATTTGGTGCTTAATCTGGGGGAGAGAGAGACTGGGCTGAGCTTGAGTTGAATGGCTTTCGGCATCAAGTCAGGGCTCTGCACTGGTATTGGAGTATGGGGTGCAGCAGGAGGAGGGGGGGGGGACTCCCATCCTGAAATAGTTAACAGGATGCGCCCACTCGGCATTAATGCAGACCCAGCCCTGGGATCGGATGGCCCCAAGTTCAAATCCTCAGTCTGACACCCCATAACACTATGGCCTTGGTCCCATTGGCCTGCCTCTTAACTCTATGGCCATGGGCCTGAAATGAGACTATAGCAGCCTAATCAGCGATCGCCTGGAGAGAAAGCACTTAGCCGCTGAGTGACTGGCCTAGAGGAAATGTCCCATAAATATTAATTATTATCAATATTAATATTAGAGGACATGGCCAGCTGCATATTTCCAGATGGAAACAGTGCAGGTAGGACAGACAACTGGTCTGCCCAGGGCTATCCTCTGCTCCCCAGGAAACCAGGATGTCTGGCTCACGGGGAAGGGAGCTACCTACACATCCGGCAGAGAAGTCTGGGGCGGCTGTCGCAGACAAGTGGGTCACATTAGCAAACAGAAGTTTTATTTTCTCACAGTGAAGGAAGGGGCAAGCCTGGCTCACTCTGTCTCACCTTGCCTCTCAGCTTCTGCTTCCGGGTCCCTAGAGATGGACCTTGGCATGCACTGGACCCCATCTCCCCTCTAATCTCTCATGTCTCTGAGAGGCGACTCCAAGACACACACCCCACCAAGCCGTCTCCTCAGCATGGCAAAGACGACCCTTCACCAAATGGGCTCTCAGCTCATTTGGACATAGATTTGGACATACAGTTTCTCCTGTTACAGGGACCCCAGGAGGTCCAGCCCGTCCCTCTTTCTGGAGTTTGTGCATCCCCCCATCCATCCTTTGTGTCAAGTGCTTTTGTACATTTGTTGCCATCATCATTCTCAAAAACATTTGCTTTCTGGGGTCCAAATCCTTCCACAAATACAAGCCTACAAAAAAGGGTAACTCACAATTTGCTTCTCTAGGGAGGCTCAGGTGGCACCGTGGTTCCAACAAGCCGGGCTGCTTGACGGCAAGGTTCGTAGTTCTAGACCACCAGCCGCTCCACAAAAGGAAGCCCGGCTTTCCGCTTCTGTAACTTCCCAGGCGCTGTTCTGCCCTGTCCCACAGGGTCACTGAGTTAGCACTGACTTGAGGGCAGTCAGTTTGGTCCTGTGTCTCCCTCCTTAGGAAGGAAGCGGTAGTGCTGGACCGATGGCATTTTAAGCTCCGTGTCAGATTTACAGAATAATTGAGCAGATTGTACGCGGAGTTTTAGATCCGCATCCCCCTGCACACTTTGTATGTGTGCATCTTATTAGCAGCTCCTGTTCTTCATGTTGTACATTTGTTACAGTTAGCAAGCCTATAGTGATACCTTATTCTGTAGAAGCCTGTTGTCTGCATGGAGTCTCGTTGTTGTTCTCCCCTGCAGAGACCTGGCCTCCGAACAGCCAGTTTCTCAGCTGCTAAAGGAAAGACTGACGGTTCTAGCCTGCCCCCGGGGTCTTTGGGGAGAAAGACCAGGCTAATTCCTTCCCTAAGGATTGCAGTGTTACTGACAAAAGAGTCAGAAGCCACTTGCCAGTGCCTTGACGGAGGTGGCAGGTCCTGGGTTGATCCTCACAGAGGCTTTCAGCAGAACACTCCCCTCTCCCTCCCAGCCTCAGAGGGACGCAGTCACCAGCTGTCACAGAGGGGCTGAGACTCCTGACGGCCCAAGAGGAGAGGCAGGGTGACGAAAGCCAGGGGTGGGCAAAGGGAGGCCTGCCAGAGGTTACACAGCGGGCTGCTAACCTCCAGGTCAGCGGTTTGAAACCACCAGCCACCGTTTCTTTCCTCCCCCCCCCTCCCCCTTTTCTGGTCCTCAGAGTAGGGAAGGTAAGACACAGCATGAACATAAGTAACAAGGGGGGCAGCGACTTGAACTGGAAGGGAGGCTCCGGTCGAGGGTCTGGGTGCCCACGGAGATTGGGGTGGGCTGGGTGAAGGTAGGGGTATGGACGCTGAACTGGACTAGAGCAAGGTCTAGTCTGAGCCAGGGAAGAGTGGAGCCAGATTTCATAATGGGAGTCACCCGCTTCATCCTCTCTTGGCACCCACCAATATTTTCAGTCCTGCAGGTTTCTTGGGACATACCTGTCCCGGTTGTAGCGTGTGCTACTGGCCTGGCAGGTCCTGTGTGAATCTGAGGGTCACTCCCATCAGTGTGACCACCAGAGTCCCCTTGGGACATGTGTATCCCTCAAAATCCTTATGACCGCGACATTTTTTCTTGATTTTAGCACAACCTCTATTATTGAACACACACGGGATCCACGGAAATTCCAAGACGATCAATAGTTCAGTCACAGCAGGAAATGGGGAAGGGATGTGCCTGTTTGGAGAGGGGATCCTGGAAAAGCAGTTTGCAGTGAGAGCAGGGGCTGTAGGACTGCGCCTGTCCAGGGCTTGTTCACTGCCAGGGGCTTCGTTGCAGAAGAGTGGCCTATCTGAGGAAGGGGAGGATCAACAAGGAGCACGTTGGTTGAAGGAGGGGGGAAGGGACGAGTAAGGTGGTCCTGCGGGTGCCACTGTGCAAAGGTTGTGCGAATGGGACGGAAGAGCAGTGGGCAGAAACAGGCCGGGGCCCCCACCTCGGCCCCTGGGGAGTCTGCTGGCCGTCTGTCACCCCTATCGCCAGGCTCCCTGACAGCAGAAAAATTCATAGCCATTGATTTTGCAATTAACAGTTTATCAATGCCATCGATACAAACTCGCTGATGGATCGCCAAGAAATTAATCTTGCGATGTTATTTTAAGTCATTTTTGTTGCAGGCAGCTGCCAATTTGGGCCCCCTTGGGGAGGCAGTTGGGGGTGGGGTGGGGAGAGGGAGCTAGTGGGGAGGTCAGGGCACGGGGACGGCCACTGGGGGCCTTGGTGCCCTCACTGAGTGTGATGGGAGCAGGTGGACACTGTGCCGCTGCGGTTGCTGCTGGCCAAGCGCCGACTTCGGGCCACACTCTCCTAACCACCTGTGTTCTGTTAAAGCATTTAACCCCCACGGGATGTGATGGCGAGGGTCTCCTTTCCTAACCCAGGCAGGCAGACGCTAAGTCCTGGAAAGTCACACAGCTACTGTGTGAGGAAATTGGGATTCGAATCCTTCCAGGGTGACCTGCGGGTCTGCTCGTATTCCTGCTCTACAGGGGGGCTGTGTGTGGAGGGGAGGGGGGTGTCTCATCGCCACTGGGTCGGCTTCTTAAGAAGTGCCCCCCTAGTCTGGGGCCCCCGTGGTTTCACCCTCTTTCAAGTGGGGCTGGAGGATGGACACAGAGGCCCCCGGCCACCCCCCTGGCTATCCCCCCTGACGCTCGCCTGCCCTTGCGCCTGCAGACTCCACGTACATCGAGGACCTGGAGGCCGTCCAGAAGCTGCAGGACCTGCTGCACGAGGCGCTGCAGGACTACGAGCTGAGCCAGCGCCACGAAGAGCCGCGGAGGACCGGCAAGCTGCTGCTGACGCTGCCCCTGCTGCGGCAGACGGCGGCCAAGGCCGTGCAGCACTTCTACAGCGTGAAACTGCAGGGCAAGGTGCCCATGCACAAACTCTTCCTGGAGATGCTGGAGGCCAAGGTCTGACGGTGGACGGACAGACAGACAGACAGACAGACAGACGGACCCTCACCGAGGAGACCTCCACAGCCACCAGCCTCGCCCTTGGGAGACTCCGCGCAGCCCCGGAGACAGGCGCCTGGGCTCCACCGTGGCTGTGTGTGCACAGACTCCTGGTGCAGGGGGGTGGGCAAGGGGGTGGGGGGCAGGGGCGGGGCTCATCTGTAAGCTGCTTTTTCTTTGGTATGTTTCCCCTCTCCGTGGGTAATGCTGGGGGGCTGGGCCGGGGTGCACACCCCTGGGACTAGCAACCACTTGGAGATATCCCGGTCCCCCAATAAACCACTGAGAGAGGCAGCATGGACCTTTCCTCTCTCCCCTGGCCGCCTCCCCATCCATGGCTGGGGTGTGGGAGGGCTGTGCTCACCCCACTGGGTGCCACATGGAGAGCTTCTCAGAGGCCAGCGGCCTGGGTCCCCAACGGACCTGCCCATTGGAGGCACGCCCTGGTCCTTCCAGTCCAAGCAAGGCCCTTCCCTGACTTGTTCAGCTACCAGCCAGGAGAAAAGGGGTGGACTCCACCCCTTGGTAACCTGTCTGTCCTCTGCACCCCTAAGTCCCCCCTCATCACCCCCACTGCCTCCTGCCCCTACCTCAGAGCTCACTCAGACTCGGGGTACCCCTGACTCAGCCCCTTGTCTCACCCTAACACCCCTTCCCTTCCTGAGGGCAGTGCAAACCAGCAGAGCCTCACCCTGGTCACAGCACTGGGGGAACTCGGAAGCCAGCTCTAGCCCCCCCGGAACTTGGGGTCCCCAATCAGGTGCTGAGGAGGCTTAAGGGGACCTAGAAGGCAGGGACACCAGGTCACAGGAGGTTGGAAAATCTCTTCCAATGAGATGCCTCTAACACTTGAATCAGAGCAGCTTCAGGGGGCACTTTTTAGGGGGGCAACCCTCACCCCACCATCATCACTTGGGCAGCAGGCTCCAGGTTCCCAGCCATCTTCTTGGTCCTGCCCACTGGGCATGAACTTCATGCCAAGGGCCTCTCAGCCTGGAACTCAGCAGTCGGACTGCCCATAGACAACCTAAGACCCTCGCTGCTGGGAAGGCAGCCTCTCCCCATCCCCCTTGCCCTCACCCACCAAAGGCCCGAAGAAATGGGGAGTCTACCAGCACCATAGTCCAGGAGGCTGCCTCCTTCTCCAGCAACTCTGCAGCCCCCCACAAACTCCTGCTTGTCGCCCCAGCAGGCAGAACACAATGCAAGGCAGAGCCTTGAGCATCAAGGACCTGGGTCAGCCTAGGCACGGGGCAAGTAGGGTCTCACCTCCATAACCCAGGGCTGGTAACACTTTGACACAAGCATGAGATGCTGTCCCATCTTTATCCAGCACCCCCCTCCCCCCAGTCGGGTGGCATGTGTCCAAGCACCAGATAACTTAGCTTCATGGGACTGAAGGCTTCTACCAGAGGGTTCAGCGGTCCCGGGGTTTGGAGGTGTGGGGTGGGAGCTACTTTTACATACGAAGCACCCCTACGCCCAAAGCTGGCAGTGCTGGGACAGTTGTCCATTTAAGGGGGCGGGGGGTGGTGGTGGGGCTGAAACAGGTGTGGCCCCCTGGGGGCAGGGTAAGGGAACTGACTTCGAGGGGATGATGGGCAAATGAGTTGATAAGGTTCTTTCCATTCACACACCTCCCTCTTCTCTCCCCTCACACAACTGCCCTTCCTGGGAAATCTGAAGCGAAAGTTGCCCTTTCCCTTTCCCTTTCCCTTTCCCTTTCCCTTTCCCAGCTGAACTTGTGAGGCCGGCCATCGAAAACAGACCAGGAAATAAGATCACATCATCCAACCCTGGAGAAAGACATGGCATCGGCTGGGTTTTGGGTGGTCCTTTTGTCCCCATCTCTCCTGAAGTCTCCTGATGGGTTTGTCACTTGAACCCCAGTCACGTCTTTCTCCTACTTTTTGCATACAGGAGACTGGTGTCTCCCAGGCCGGAGACTGGGGTGGGGGTGGGGGGTGCAACAGAGAATGGGAGTAGGGTGGGAGAGAGTGGGGGATTGGGAGGAGCAGGGCCTGCAATTCCGGCCACAGGCCCGCGCTGCCTTCTGGTCTCTGCCCCTGGTCAGAGGCGGGAAGGGGGAGGGTGCCTCGCTTCTGCAGAGCCGGAGAGGCCCAGAGCCCATGCCCACAGAACAGCACCAAAGAAAAGCTCTATGTGGAAAGATCATTTTATTTTCTAATAATGATGATACAGCTGGAATGGCTTCTTAAGATGTATATATTTTTTAAGATGACGCCCCCTCCTCCCCACCCTTTTTAGCACCACTCCTCTGTACCTGTCCCTGCCTCTGTACATGTCCTCACAAAGACCCCTGTGTGAATCGAGCACCCTGGTCCCATGTATCTGGACTCTAATAAATAAGGAAAGGTCACTCGGAGACTCTGCACATCTTTGGGCTCCCGGGACACAGGGCACGCTAGCAGAGGTCATCATGGAAGTCAGGTGCATATAAAGCAAACCATGTGAGCTGCAGGTCTGGGGAGATGTTCCTTTGCGCTGCTGCAGGCCCTCCGTCCCCCGTCCCCTTCTCAGCAGGGCAACCCCATGCATCGCAGAGTAGAATTGCCTCGTAGACTTTCTGGGCTGTAGTCTTTAGTCTTTATGGATCCACTTGGGAGACTTCTTCCCACGGAGCCACGGGTGGGGTCTAGCCACAGACTCAGAGAAAGTGGCAGCCAGTCTTGGACTTTCTGCATCACCCAGGTGGGTGAAAGTCAAACAGTGTTACTATGAAATCAAAGCAGGCTTTGATTTTTTTTTTTGGGGGTGGGGTGGCGTCACTGCGCTGGTGGGAAAAAGCAGGCTTTGAAAAAGCAACGTTTCCCTTCGCCTGAAGTCTCTGCTCTTTGGAAGGCCACGTTTCCACGGTCAAGTGTCTACGCCCTGCTTAGAGATCACAAGGGACCCGCAAGAGTTCTGTGCTCTCCGATTCACACCATGTCAAAATGGCAGGTGGGGCCTCCTCAGGGGACTCAGATGGCGCCCCTTTCAGATGTCCTTTGAGAGCACAAAGAAGGCTGCGTGGCTGTGGGGTGTAACGTGCCCCCCCAAAACCTTACCGCGCGGATGCACAGTGCGCACGCGCAAGTTCATTGCGTTAACGAAGTCACCAGCCTCCTGGCCTTTTTTCTCATCAATATTTTCAGTTTTCTTAAAACTCCCTAATCCCGCATGATCATCTTGTCTTCAAGAAAATATATCCATGTTACCCCTTTGGAGTCCCCCAAATTAGTTCCCATGATCTAAGCTGACCTCTCTACCTTAAATTTAGCTGGTTCCACAACCCCGCCCCCGCCCTCCTCACCCCTCGAAGCCGCTGTTTTGATGGGACCGGTAGAAGTCTCAGACGTGGCTAAGGGGACTTGTTTGCAGCCACGCACTAATCACAGAGACATGTTTACACGTGTTGAATGGATGAACTTGCATGTATTAACTGGAATGTTAGTAGCAGAAAGACTTGACTTCAACCTTTCAGTGTTCACGAGGAGTCACTTATTTTCATTAAGACTGGAGAAATCGAAGGTCAGATATATTCGAACCAAGAATGATCCATTTCCCTGGGATTGTGAAAGGCATGTGTGTTCGTATGTATATATGCTGACAACACAGGATCACACATCTGAGAGCCAGTGAGGACCAGGAAGACAAAGGAGGGCTGAAAGGGGTCAGAGGGAACTCTTACCAGGATGTCTTCTGTTGCTCGCGAGCTGCGCCTCTGCTTCTACTGACTTAGTGGTCGCATGTAAACTCAGAAGTGGCATGGACTTCCAAGCTGGCTTTGATCCAGTGATTCACAAAGGAGTCCAGAGAGTCTTCTGCTCTGTCTCAGCTCTGCCTGCCTATTGACTCTGTTCTCCAGCCGGCCTTGTTCATGGCCACAGGAAGGCTGGTGGGACTTCTTTCCTGGGGAATCCCCAGTCCACACCGTGGTGGGGGTTTCACTTCACACCCCAGGGATGAGTTTGCCGTAAAGTTTCTACTCCCAAGTTCAGAGTGCCCGTCCAGATGTGCTCCCTGATAGTTGGGAGACAAGAGCAGGTCTTCACACACTAGGGCAGTGGGGCCTCTTGGGAAATATCGATGCTGCCCAGGTTCAACAGAGGGGCAAACAGGCTCCTTCGGTTTTGCCCAATTAGGTGGTTTTACCCAAAGGCACCTGCATAGGTCAGCTGAGCTGCAATAAGCTTCAGACCATGTTTCTGGGGACAAGAATCCAGGAAATTCTCTCTTCCTACTTGTTTATGGAGAACAAAGTTCAATGGTGGCATTTTAATCAGTGTCTGTGTTACCTTCCCCAGTGCTGCTATTATATAGTCATTCCACTGGTGTGTGTGTGTGTGTGTGTGTGTGTGTGTGTGTGTGTTTCTCACAGTTCTCTCCACATTCTAATCGGGATCTCAGCCGCACTGACGCCTGCCTTGTCAGGAACCGAGGAGCTTGTGGTACCTGTTGTCCTGTGCGTGCAAGAGTGTGCGGGCGCCCCTCCCATGTCTAATAACTCTAAAATGATTAGGCGTAGGGCAGGGCTCCAGTCCCGTCCAAAATGAATCAATCTTGGGGCATGAGGACACGTGTTGAGCAGCAGCCGGAAGCTCTTGCTTGTTGGATTCCGACGGGCGTCCTAAACAAGGGGCGGTGCCCTTCTCAAAGATGCCGGCCCCCCAACCCCCAACCCCCACCCCGGCCTTGAATGTGCGCCTGTGTAGTAAGGCACCCTCCCTGAGCCTGACTCCGCTGCCTGTTTCCTCCCATTCAAGCTCACGGCCCTTGGATTAATTCTGACTCCGAGAAGCCCTTCCACAGGGTAGGGTGGAACTGGCCCTGGGAGTGACCAAGATCAACTCTTTACAAGAGGAGAAAGCTTTCTCCCCCAGGGCTGCCTGATGGTTTCAAACTCCTGACTGTGTGGCTGGCAGCTCAGTAAACAACCACGAGGCCACCAAAATCCAACCAGAAAGAGATATGGTAGTTATACAGAGCTACAGAAGCCCTGGTGAGACTGTTGGTAAGCCAACTGAGAGGCTGTGTGTTCAAACCCAGCAGCCTCTGTGCAGGGGGAAGATGAGGCTGTGTTCCTGTCAAAATGCACGGCCTCTGACACCTGCACCAGGATCCCTATGATCTGACAGTTTGTGAGGATTTAGATGACACAAGCGGGCCATCACCCTTGTTTCCTTCTGCCGTGATTGAAGTGTTTTCAAACTGGTTTAGAAGCCCTGGTTTGGGAGAAAGGTGCACTTTCTACTCCCATAAAGAGTGATTGTCTCAGACACCCCCAGGGGCAGTTTTACCCTGACCGCTAAAGTCACTGCAAGTCAGCGTGGACTTGATGGCAGTAAATGAGCTCATTAGCAAGCTAAAGGAAACCACAATTTTCCCACAGTCACAAGTCCACAGCTATCAAACAATATAGAATATGAAATAAAACCCTCCCACTGCAATCAAATCAGTTCTGGCTCAGAACGATCCCCAGGCACAGGGGACGTGACGTCAACAACACGTATGAGAGGACACGATGTCACCCACAGTGCCACTCTAGCAGTTCCGTCGGGGAGGCTCATCCAGAGGAAAGTCCTTAGCTTGATGCTTTTAGAGGTCAGAGCCTAGGACAATGCGTGGTCCCTGGGCAAAACCGGGGAGGATTTTAGGGGCCCATCCTTGCCTAGTACATTGGTAGGTGGGGGTGGACCTCTCAGAGGTGGCTGGCCCCGGCCAAAGTCACTCTCCTAGTCACTCTCAGAGTCACTCAAAGTCTCTCAGGGTGGGGAGGAGTAACAGTATCAGGGACAAAAGAGGGGACGGAGTGACCCCTGTCTCCCTGGCCATCTGCCCCAGGGAACCCCTGCTGTGTTTAGGATGGGACCCAGAGGAGGAGAGGGGAGGGACCTAGGACAGAGGTGGGAGGGCGAGCCCAGAAGAAAGCATCTGACTGGGAGGGAGGAAATGTTTCTGGAAGGAGACCAGGTTCCCCCAGCTTCCTCTGGAAATTGCTTTGTTTAAAATGCAAAGTGCGGATGCGTTCAGATGACATCTCTGCATCCATCACCCTATGCAAATGCCGACCCTGGGGAAGAGGGCCCCTGTAAGTCACTCGATCCCCTAATCAAGTGTGTGTGTGGGTGATGACAGGCCAAGGAAGAAGCATGGGGGCGGGAGATCGCTTGCCACTCAGAGGCTGATTCGGGCTGGAGGATGGGCAGTTCTTACTTGTGCTTAGTGATTGGGATGAGCTTGGGCAACCTGCTCCACTTCCACCCCCAACCCCTAGCTATCAAGATGCTGCTTTGGGAATTGAAAGACAGAACTCCAAGCCAGGAGCTGTGGGACTCAGGGACAGTGATTTAAATTCCTTCTTCTGTGAGACTGGAACGGTCGGCACCAGGAAAGCTGGGCATGGAAGTCACTTTCAGTCTAATCCAAAGGAACTTTCAGGGATGAAGACTGCCCCGGGATGTTTCCATGAATCACCAGACCATCCCCTTCCCCGTGGGTTTTCAGCCTCAGTGACAAATACTCGTCACCCTGGTAGAAACTCCAGATGCAGGATGCCCAGGAAAAAATGAATTCCATATAAACAAAGAGTACACTCTTTAGAACAAGTATGTCCCCAAATAGATCTGTCTTGGAAGAAGTACAGCCAGAGTGATCCTTAGATGCAAGGATGGTGAGACCAGCAAAGAAGAGGAAGGCCCTCAGTGAGATGGACTGACACAGTGACTGCAACAATGAGCTCCAATATAAGAACAATTGTGACGATGGTACAGAACCGGGCAGTGACATGATCGCTGAAGGCAAAATATGTGCACAAGCAAATTGATGAAGAAAGCTGGTGGTCCCCGGCTATCAAAAGAAATAGCACCTGGCGTCTTAAAGGTTTAAAGATAAGAAAGCTGCCATCTAGCTGAGAAGCAACAAAACCCACATGAAAGAAGCACACCGGCCTGTGTGATCAAGAGGTTTCGATGGGATCAGGTATCAGACATCAAAGACCAAAAAAATCATGTTGATGTGAATGGGAGGGAGGGCGGAGTTGAGACCCAAAGCCCATCTGTAGACAGTTCGACATCTCCGATGGAAGGGTTGCAAGGAAGAGGTGAGCCGGTCCGGGTGCAGAATAGCACTGATGACCAATAATGAGAGTAGTGATACCACAAAGTAGGGGGAGAAGGGGGGGATCGATCACGATGATCGGTCTAGAACCCCTCCCAAGGGAACAGACAATAGAAAAGTGGGTGGAGGGAGACAGCGGTTGGTGTAAGACATGAAAGAAAATCATAATTTATGAATTAGCAAGGGCTCAGGAAGCGGGGAGGGATGAGCTGATTACCAAGGGCTCAAGGAGAAAGCAAATGTTTTGAGAATGATGATGGCAACACATGTACAAATGTGCTTGATACAATGGATGGGTGGATGGATTATGATAAGAGCCGTGAGAGCCCCCAATAAAACGATGTTCAAAACCCACTGGGCGGTATTTCCCTCTGTGGGACATACGGTCCCTGTGAGTCAAAACCGATGTAAGGGCACCTGGAACCCTCAACCCATCTCAAATGGCGTGTGGGGTTTTGTTGCTGTTTGTTATTTATCTGATATTCAAACTGGACCGATGGTCTGTGTTTCCCTTTGCTAAATCTGACAAGCTATTTGGTTTTGGACTGCCCGTTGCGTTTAGTGCAGTGGGGTCCAGTATGCAGGGATGGCAGGGCTGGGCAGTGCGCCCCTGGGAGCATCCACAACATCGGCCATCGTGAAAGCAGAGTTTGAGTCTTGAATTACCCTTTCCATCTCTCGGGCCTCCTGGTTCTCCTTCGTGTAGCCTCCCAGAACAAGAGCTAAGCCCCTCCATGGGCTACAACCTCCCAGGAGCAGGGTCAGGTTCGTCTGTGCCCTTGGGGGCCTCCATCCTGATCTCTCGACTCTTCTGTGGTTGTTTCTGGGGTTTCCCTTGAGGCTGGATGCAGGATTCCTGAGCTATTTCCTGCATGGGCAACCTTGGCCAACCGCCCCTCCCCCCACCCCACCCCCAATTGCTCTGAGATGATTTTCTGAGGAAGGTGGCTTTCAAAGACAGTAAAACCCACCCACATCCACCATGCACACATGGATTCCCATGATTGTCTCCAATTTGGGAAATGCCCTATGTTTTCGGGAAGGAAACAAGGCGGGGGATTAGACAGCGGAGTGTTTCCTGCTTCACTAACCCGTCGGTCATTTGGCAGACCCGAGAAACAGAGATCCGAGTCCTTCGTATTGTCAGGCAAGCAGCAGAGCCTTCCCCAGCCTTCTTTGTGGCCATCTTCACAGATCTCACTGGTGCACCTCCTGTGCTAAGAAAGCTGTGGCACAGAGCTGCCACCAGAGGCGATGCTGCCCCTGAGGTCACTTGCTGGGCACTGCCAGGTGGATTTTGATCCAGAGTGGTGGCATGTGACAGGGTAGACCTGCCTCACGAGGGCTTTCTGGGCTGTCCTCTTTGCAGGAGCAAATCGACAGGTTTTTCTCTCATGTTGCCGCTGGATGGGTTAAACACCCACCGACCTTTTGGTTCCAGGCTCCAATACCATGGAGAGTGCATCTCTGGAGACCCATCTTAAGCCACTAGTAGTGACTTATCAGGAGATTCTGGATGGCACCAAGCATTAAGCCCAAGGGTCTAGCCCAATGGATGGCAGTTTGAAGCTACCCAGAAGTCCCTGCTTCTGAAAGGTCACAGCCTTGAAAGTCATAGGGAGCAGCTTGACTCTGCCCACACAAGATCCCCACAAGCCACTCACAACACCAAGGCCATCGAGCTTGGTCAAGGTGGGGATGGGGTTCAGCAGAGAGGAGGGAGAGTCTCAAGGAGATGGACAGACATAGTGGCTGCAGTCAGGGTCCCAAGCAGAGGGACCTGGTGAGGAGGGTACAGGACCGGGCAGTGTTGGTCCCATTGTGCATATGGTCACTACGGGCCTCGCTGGCCCTTCACAACAGTGACAGAGTAACTTCCCACTTTGGGTTCTCCGGCCAGTTTGATGTCCGGCCAGTGCATCTCACACACAGCTACCTCCCATCCATCCCAGCAGTCTTGCCTGGGGTTCTGATGTGATCCACAGCCAAACTTCCCTCCGTGAAAACTCAATGGGTGGCAAGGGACTGCTTGTGCATAGGGCCCCCATGTTGAGGTCAGACTCCAGGCTTGCTGACAATAAGCGTGATCATACGGACATCTGGACAGAGTACCCCATCAGGAGGCGGGGGAGGAGGAGCTACGAGCAATTCTGAACGATGAATTCAAATTCTGGATACTTCATCCATTTACCAAATGGACAACTGTCTGTGTCGAATAATAAAAGGTGCCCTGTGCAAGAAGGCTGAAGAAAAGATTTCCTTGTAAATGTCAACTGATTTTTCAGGTGAAGGTCTTATTCCTTGTGATGGTCTTGCAGTTTTCTGTACCTCTCAGCATTTTTCCCAGTTTTCTCAAACCAAACTCCAGAGTCACTGCTGTTCAGCCAATTCTGACTCCTAGCTAACCTACGGGGCAGGGCAGAGCGGGTTTCTGAGACTAACTATTTAGGGGAGTAGGAAGCCTCGTCTTCAGGCCTGGGGAGCGGGTGGTGGTTTCCAATGCTGGTTTGATGTGGTCAGTAGTCCAACGTGTAACCACGATGCCACCAAAGTTCCTAGGGGGGTGAATGGTAGATGGACCCTATTTCAGACTATTTTCAAGTAAAATTGATATTGATTCACTCTTCAAGAACTGAAGGTGATCGTAGGCAAACATGGATGAAGTCACGCACCTGATGAGATCCTTACATCTTCCTCAGAACATATTGAAATAAATACTTACCTTTATGTCATGCCCACTGAAGCCCTCTGGTGTAACTTTGGTCAGACACGTGCTAACCTCTGTCTAACACGCCCTTCTGTCCAGGACACTCAGATATGTGATGCGAGGGCTGATGGGGGACAAGACATGGAGGGCAGGAGCGACCCGACTCACAGTGGTGACACTGAGATCAGGTTCAAAGGGCTCCTTCCATTTGATCCGTAAACCCATCTTTCCGGGGTTTATAATCACAATGCACGTGTGTAGACACTAGCGATGGGATCACTCCCCACATATGAAAGGAGCGAAAGGTTAAAGAGAGAAAGAAGCAGAACAGATTAGTGGGTACCTTGTGGCCCCTTGTGGTCTTTAAGCAGGGCGTAGACCAGTTGGCAAGTCCAGGTTATCCTCTGAAGGCCTGGCTAAACTCCCCACTTCAGCTTTGCTGTCAGTACCCCCAGTCCCACTTGAGACCCCGGCACCAAGATGTGAACTCTGGATGCTCCCCTAAGCAATAAGTGACTGTTGACTCAATGAACAGAGAAGTAAACCTGTCCTCTCCACTGGTCTCCCCTTCCTACTCCCCAATCTCCACCCTGACCCCCTACAATGGAACTTGCTCATTATGGCAGTCAAGTGCTTATGTTAATTTCATGAATGAGATGTAGGGATGGAGTCTAGCCTGCTAATCTGGAGATAACCATTGAGTAGCCAATAAGGCCTCTGTGTGGGCGTGGCTTTCTCCTGAGACTTCTGGGAAATCTCACGATATTTCCCTTGTGGAGATGAGAAGCTACCTCCCCAGTTGTTGGGAGTTAGTGAGAGACAGACGATGAATCCCAGACAAGACAAGATGGCAGCGTCCAAGAAGCTGGAGGAGCTGGTGGAGAGTCCACACAGCTTTTTCCTGATGGAGACAGACCTCTGAAGCTGGGGTGCCCACATGGAGACCTCTGCCAGCGATGAGTTGCTTCTGCTGTTGATGGACCCTGAGCCCCAGAAGCGAGGAGCCATGTGGAGACCCCTGCCAGTGCTGGGATTCTGTACCCACTGACCTGTGACTTTGTGAGTCAGAAGGAGACTTTATAGACTGATTTCAGGCATATGGGTTAATATCGGACTTATGACTCGAACTGGACTGGGATCGATGTCCTGTTCCTCTTGTATATAAACCTTTTCCTTATATCTATATGCATGTCTATGAAATTTGTTCCTCTAGCCTACCCGGACTGACACACTCATGATTTTGATTATAGCTCATTAGGCATACGAGAGGCTTATGGGAGCAAAGGGGGAGGGGTAAGCTGTGAACGAGGAAAGGGGAGGAAGCAGGTCTGGGCAGAGAAGGAGGCTCTCCCTGATTAACTAAGCCTTCTCCCTTTCAATGTTTCGATGGAGGGACTTCCTCTTTTGATTATTACTCAGTCTACCGATGGGTCCATGTGGGTCTTTCAGAGAGAGAGCTGACCCTGAGAGAGAGAGTTGTTGGTGGGCAGGGAGAAGCTGTAATGGTTCAATAGTGCCCCCTCCAAATTCACATCCTCCTGGAACCCCAGAATGCGACCTTATTCAGCAGATGCAGTGAGTTAAGGATCTCAGTGTGAGGTCGCTCGGGATGGAGGGAACACCGAGAGGAGAAGAGGATACTAGGGGAGTAAATGGTAACAGTGACGTGACGATGGAGCTGAAGATGGGAGTGAAGCAGCTACAAGCCGAGGGCTGCAGAAGATCACTGCGGCCACCAGAAGCACGGAGAGGTATGGAATGGTTTCTCCCTCGGGGTCTCCAAAGAGAACCAGTGCTCGCCGCACCTTCTGACGTCCATGGCTGAGTCTTTGAAGCCCCTCTAGTTTGTTGTGACAGCCTTCGAAAACGAAAGAGGAAGTCCTCCATCGAAACATTGGAAGGAAGAAGGCTTAGTTAATCAGGGAGAGCCTCCTTCTCGGCCCAGACCTGCTTCCTCCCCCTTCCTCGTTCACAGCTTACCCCTCCCCCTTTGCTCCCATAAGCCTCCTGTAAGCCTAATGACTTGCAGTCTCTGCTTGCCTGAAGACTTACATCAACAAAGTCTTGGCCAACTCGGTGGGGTGTCCTGGAGCAAAG
>PVJH01035970.1:0-19226 GCA_004026705.1 Nesogale talazaci | reverse complement strand
CCCCCCCCCCATCCTGCCACCTCACAGCTCCCCTCGGTCAAGCAGCTGTGGGTCTGAAAACAGGCTCAAGTCTGGGATGTACTGAGGGGCCGTGACTTTCTGGCAGTGCCACAGACCTGACCTAGAATCCTTCCTTTTGTGTACATCCCCATCTAGTTCAGTCTTGGGGACACCTTGCATAAGTAGCCCAGGCCATGAGTCGGCCCCAGTCAGGCTCTTTTAAGGACCGCTCTGCCTGCTGTCCACATGGTAACCACGCCCACCTTGCCTGCTGGCCCCTCCCACTGTGGGCTCCCATCATCCTGACTGCGATTCGTTCAACTCCTAAAATGGCAGTCACCACAGTCTTCAGGGGTGGTAGGAGTCCCTTCACGAATCTGTCCTCGCCATTGTGGGCAAAGGCCTGTCCTCTGAGCACGCCGTGCGAGAGTCTGTCTGTCCTGAGGAACCCACTCCAATGCCGCCGGAGCCCTCTGCCTCCCGACTAGCAAGGTGGGTCCGGCCCTCCCACTTGACTTCCGTGGACCCTCTCAACATGCATGCTTCCGCCGACAAATGGAATGGACCACGGGTTCCTCTCCTGATTTTAAATGTCGACCCTGTGCTTAGCACCCATCTGTGTTCTGTGAGCGTGTTTTTAACACGAACGGGCACGCGTGTCCTGCAAGGGTCTTCTGAGCAGCCTCATTCTCAGTTGCTCCACACAGAGCGGCTCACGTGCTGGTCAACAGAGGAAGGCATCTATGGTTTTTTTAAAACTTTATTTTTTTTTTGGGGGGGGGGGGGCATCACTGCCCTTTGGTGGTAGGAGTAAGAGGGGTATCTATGTTTTTACAGCTGAACGTGACAGCATAATAAAAACTGATGAACGTGCTTCCCCCCGCCTCCCGTCATTTTGTTGGGGGCTCTTACAGCTCTTGTAATCTATTCCATACATCCATGGTATCAAGCACGTCTGTACATGTTGCCATCCTCATTTCCAAGGCATTTTCTGCTTGAACCCTAGATATAAGCCCCTCTCCCTCACCCTCCTGTATCCCTGAGCAATGACATATCGTCATTGTCATTCCCTATCTTACTGTCCTTTGTCTCCCTTCACCCACATTCCCGTCATCCATTCCCTTTGTGAAGGGTTCCCCTTTCCTCACCCTCTCCCCTCCCTCCCCACTCCCCTACTCACGTGATATCACTCTTCCCATTACTGTCCCTGAGGGATGACTCTATGCCAATGTGTTGAACAACCTCTCTCTCTCTCTCTCTTTCTCTCTCTCTCACACACACACACACACACACATCCCGAATCCGTGCTTAGTCATCTCATATCGACAACCTCAGATGATACCATTACCCGACTTTCTCTCTCTCTCTCTCTCTCTGGTACATATTAGGGAACTCCGGCAGTTCTTTGGGTGTGTAGGGCCCTCTTCAGGGGTCGTTACGTGCACTCTACCTCTGGGGGCCTGCTGGGTCGCTCTGTCTCGTTGATCTAGAGGCAAGGCTGGGTTGCGAGGCATTTCTTAGGGACGGGTCAGGTCTCGGCCACAGCCAGTGCTGCACACAAAGCCCTAGTTGCCCCCTCAGCAGGCACAGGGGCCAGATCCCGCATGTGGGTGAGACGATGGCTTCACTGGTACCAGAGTCACAGGCAGAGGAGAATATCCGTACATATCTGTACATGTACTGCCGCCTCTCCTGGTGGGAGGGGCGGTGCTGTGATTGGAGCGAGCGAATGGAAACTTTGGGCCCAACGTCCCCATCTTCCTGACTTTCCGTACGCATGTCCCTCTCTCGACTTTCAGGGGCCTGTAACCCAACTGGTGCCCACACTCGAACATCGGACACCAGGCAAGCTGAGAATGCAGCTGGGTTGTAACTCAGCCACCCTGACTGGCACACTGGGGCTTGGGTACGGGGCACGCACTCTCTGTGACTCTGATAACTGAGGTCTTCTGTAAGGCACACGTGGAAATGCGGGGGTCTTTTGTGTAGTCTTAAGCTGTGGCTTCAAAGCCCTGAGCTCAACTCTTCGCGTGACCCCCGAGTCCCTTGTAAAGACTGCGAATTCACCAACCACCCTACATGTCTCACCTTGACAATCCCACATTTCCCCAGAACCTTCCCCTTCACACACCCTGGATCTATTGATAGGGTGAGTCCCTGCGTGAAGCCTGCCACCTCGTGGTGCGCTCACAGAGGTGGCGTGACCCCTACGAATGGCGCAGTCATCGGGGCCTGGGACGCTAACACTGCTGGGAGCCAGTTGAGAGAACTCCTCCTCATGATGCTGTTTCTCTAGAAACCACTCTTGGTACCAGTGGAATGCTCCACTTGAATGGTGTCTGAGGCGGATCTCCGGCTGGGCTCTCCAGAGGAGCATGGTCAGTCATGCTGGCACGTGCGCACTTTTCTATTCGGAAAATGGCCCACACCCTTGTAAGAGTGGGGAAGCGCGAGTCACGTGTCCCGAGTCTGTAGGTCAGCGGTCAGGCTGGAGGCTGTGGAAACAGGTGCCCCAGGATGGACAGCACAACAACAGGCTGCAGGGGCGGGGTACCACCAAGGTCAGGCCTGTGACGAGAGAGGCGCATGGATCTGTCTCTCTCTGATGACCTCTGACTTGCCTCGGTTCAGACTCCATCCGGGTCGTGTTGTGGTCAGTGGCTTCTTCTCCCTTTCACTCACGCCCCATCAGCAACAACATGTCCTGGTGGAGTCACTCCGTCCACGTCTTTCAAGGGGGCTCTCCTCTGAGGTGTTGGCGAAGGGCACTGGAAGGACCGTGGACTGTCCACAGGGCGACGACCGTCTGCCTCGGAGGAAGGACAGCCATGCGCTCCGCAGCAGCAAGCTCGGGGAGGCTTCATCTCTCAGCCTTTGGACTTGCCGTCAGAGAGCGGTCCCTGGAGAACTTCTGCTCCCAGAGAGAGCCACGGGCCGTGCCACCCCAGGCAAGAGGGCCTCGGGGACACAGTGGAAGTCAACTTGGTTTCTCGTCAGAAGTGTTCCTTCCCAGCCCTTCTCCGTCTGGACGCTCTGCTGAAACCTGCGCACGGTGGTGACCCTGCCGGTTGATGGAAAGACCCCGGCCTTGTGCTCAGAACCCCAGCAGCATGCAAGCCACTTCAGTAGGACCCACGCATGATGGCACGATGGTTACACTTCATCAACGTCAGATCAAACATCCAGGTCGTCGGGCGCCTCCTGATGCGCCCAGCCACCACTCCCCAGAAACGGTTTGAACTCTTCCCAGGGCAGAGTCAGCCCTAATGACACACCCCGGGTGCTGTACTCCATGTGTCCCTTGTGACCCAGGGAGAACTTCCTTCTCAAAGCAGCGCGCGGCCCACATGGCAGGATGGACCAACACCCCGGAGACCTTTGCTTGATGATGGTGCTTCTCTCAAGAAGAACCAGCTGCAAGTGTCTCTCCGCCATCGGAACTGGGGACAGGTAAGTACGACGTTAGGGAAATTGGAAGTGGTTAAAAAAGAAGTGGACTGCATGAGTGTGCGTGAAATGTGCATGAAATGTGCGGGGACTGGCCATTCTGAATCGGGCAGTCATATGGGGTGCTGTGCAGGCATGGCAGACTCCAGAGAAATGACCTCACACCCATAAGGGAAAGGGACAGTTTGGGGGACCAATCATGTGGTCATGGTTGTATAATTCTCCTTGACACGACTATGGAACTACTGGATTCAATGGTACATAAGTTATGTGCCAATAAAACTGTTGGAAAAACATGTTAAAATTTTTTAAAGAATTTAAAAAGGGGGGGAGTAGTTCAAGATCTACTTTGAAGTACAAACTGTGTGTGATAGGATCTCATCTATGCTCACAGAAGGAAACCCAGCCCAGACAACTACCGTGCAAATCCATTCACCAACGGCAAAGGCTCGTGATATAGAAATGGGCTGACGATCAGTCTGAAATCGATCAAGCACGCAGCCAAGAAGCATTGATCGGGACTGGTGGTTGGAATGCACAAGTCAGAAACAAAGAGGAAGGAACGGTCAAGTATGGCCTTGATGACAGAGACGAAGCAGGGGTCATAGGAAAGGAAAGGAAAGGCCTGCGACTTCTTCATAGCAAATATATGTCTTTTTTCCACCACACAAATGGCCACTCAGCATTTGAATGTCTTCAAAGAGAATACACAGAGATCAAACCGACTGCATCTCTTGGAAGAGAGGATGGAGCGTAACACTGGCAGCTAAAAGATGGCCAAGGACAACTGAGGAAGAGACTGTCATTACCACACGTAAGTTCAAGTAGAAGCTGAAGCAAATTCAAGTAAGTCCACAAGCGCCAAACTACAACTACGAGGCCATCCCACCTTGAGTTGAGGTCCAGAACAGATTTGACTCGTTGAACTCCCAGGATGAGAAGACCGGCTGAGCAGCGTTGCGGGGTAACACCAAGAACACCCAAAAGGTCTTTCAGACGGCAGGAGAGAAAGGCCAAAGTGGGTGTCAGAAGAGACTCTGAGACCTGCTCTTGATTGTGAAGTAGCTACGGCAGGAGGGAGGAATGACGTAGCCTAAGAGACAGATGCTTTCAGAGGGCAGCCGAAAAGGATTATGATAAGAGTTGTACATGCCCCCAATAAAATGATTTCAGAGAAAAAGAGAAAGTGGTGCATTATAATGAAATGTGCAAAGACCTCGGGTTAGAGAACCCAAAAGAAGACATTTGGCACATCTTCACCTGAAAGAACTGGGGGGAAACTCAAGCTCCAAGGTGAACTAGTGGAAGACGTGAGGGGCAAACTATTGAAAGATACACGAGACACGCTGGAAAGGACACACAGAGTCCTTGTGTCCAAAAGAACTCATCGGTATCCAACCATTTCAAGAAGCAGCATCAGATCGGGAGCCTATGGGCTGGAGGGAGAAGGCCAAGCTTCCCTGAAGGCATGGCCAGAAACGAGGCCAGGGATTGATGGAACACCATTTAAAACATCGTCACAAATGGAGGAACCACAGGAAGCAGTCCTGTTGTCTTCACTCCCCGCCCTCCAGAATGGGAAGACAGCTACCTGGAACACTGACTGAACGAGATACACACCTCTACCCACTCCTAAGAAAGGCGGCCTCACAGAATGCTCAGATTCTCGAACATCACTGATATCACACAGAAGTACAGTTTTTGCTGGAGAGCATTGTGGCAGTACATTGACTGCCAGAAATCCAGGTCGGGTCCAGAAGAGGGCGTGGAACCAGGGGCCTGGTTGCTGGTGTCAGGTGGACCGTGGCTGAAGCAGAGACTAGTAGAATAACGCTGACTGGTGTTTTGCTCACCATACGAAGGCATCGGACTATGTGGATCGTGACAAGGTCTTCGGGGCCTTGAAATGAGTGGAAATTCCAGGACACTCCGTTGTGTTCACGCAAGACCGCTCCATGGATCAACAGGCAGTCTTCGCAACAGAACAAGGTTTGAAATCCAGAAAGGTGTGGGGCAGGGCTGTATCTTCTCACCATCCTTATTCACGCTGTATGCTGAGCCAATCATCAAAGAAGATGGATTATATGAAAAAGAACTGGGCGTCAGGCTCTAAGGAAGGCTTGTCGACAGCCTGCAATACGCAGACAGCATGACCTTGCTTGCTGGAATGGAGGGAGATCAGAAGCACTCTCGATGAACATCAAGAATTGTCGCCTTCAGTACATGTGACGATATAATGTAGAGTCCCCGGCCCCCCAACGGGACCAGTAGGTAGCATCCTAGTAAATGGAGAAAAGTTAGAAGGTGTCAAGAATCTCGTCTTGCTCGGATCCACCATTAATGCGCACAGAAGCAGCAATCAAGAAATCAAGCAACACATTACACTGGGGAAGCCTGTTTCACAAGACGTCGCTCGTCAAGTGTTGAGAAGCAATGCCGAGGCCCGTGGTGCGTCTGACCTAAGTCGTGGTGTTTCCAGGTATGCATGGGAAAGCTGGACACTGAATAGCGAAGGCTGAAGAATAATCGATGCATTTGAATTAAGGTGTCGGCAAAGAAAATCCAAAGTTCCATGGACTGCCAGAGGGACAAACACAGCTGTCTGGGAAGAAGTCCAGCCAGAGTGCTCCTTAGAAGCAAGGCTGGCGAGACTTGTCTCGTGAACTTTGGATGTGTTATCAGATGAGACCAGTCTCTGGACAAGGACCCATGCTTGGTAAAGCAGAGGGGAGCAGGAAAGAAGAGGACCCTTGTGCGGTCATTATCTAACCGCTTGTGAATTTGAGGATGACAGTGCAGGGGTGGAGCCTAGTCTGTCAATTGGGTCATAGCCAATGAGGCCTCTGCGTGGGCCTTCTCCTGAGAATTCCTGTATTTCCTCCTTGGAGGCAGGAGAGACTTCTCTCTCTCTCTCTCTCTCTCTCTCTCTCTCTCTCTCTCTCTCTCTCTCTCTCCTCACTCCCTGAGAGAAGCTCTACTGACAAGACACCCAGCATTATGCCCTGGGAGTTGGAGAAGCCACATGGACATGGACCTACCCTGACGCAACCAGCTCTCTAGAACCAGAGATGCCACAGAGAGACCCCTATCTACACCGAGATGCTTCCAACCCTCTGGCCTATGCTCTTCCTACATTCAGTGTCATTGCATGTGTTTCGGGGCTCTGAAGATTGGTATGGGACATACGGGCTAACGTCCGGATAGCCGACTTACGGACTCGATCTGAACTGGGCTGGGATGTTCTCTCGATATCCCATTGCCCTTGTACATAAAGCCCTTTCTTACACACACGAGTGTGTCTATGGATTTGCTTCTCTGGTCTACCCCTAACACTTGCGAGATGGACTGGCATAGGCCCGCACCGATGGGCGTGGAGGTAACAATAGTGGGGCTGGCCCCAGCCCGGGCAGGGCTTCCCTCTGTTTACACAGGGTCCCTGTGATTTGGCCCTGACGTGATGGCGCCCAGCAGCCGCAAGAGCTGTCCTCACGGTGACCCTCAGTCTGAGTGCGCGACCTGTCATCTCCTGGAGTTGTTTGTAACCCTTGTCCTACTGGACACGCTTGAAAGCCCCCGAAAGGCTGACGGGGCCTGCAGAAATTCACCTTTCTGTCTCCGTAGAGCTGTGCGTCATCTGCACTGCACCATGGTGTGTTTTATTAACTTCAGTCCTGCCAGGCGTGGGACCCAGCATCCTGAGGCTGCCAGCATGGAAGGGGGGGGTGGTGGTGGTGGGGATGGTGGGCTGGCATCACAAGTCACCACACTGGGTCACACCAGTGCCCCTGATGTCACCACGTCGGAGGAGGCCATGCGATATAGCAGAGTCGGCAAGTGAGACCTTTACTGCAGGGAGAACACGGAGGGGGACTTCCCGGCCACCCTCAAGGGTTGATGACCTCGATGTGGAACTGCAGGTGCGTCGCCGTGACCTCGCAGCGGGCTCGCAGGAGCGGCAGGACTGGCGCTGCCAGTGGTGCCGGAGGAGGCAGATGGCGTAGAGCACCTGCACGTAGCGCCAGTGGATGCGCCACCTCCGCACCAAAGACTGCAGCGTCACCACAGCCCAGACTTCCTTTGTGGACGTGACCAGCGCGGCCCGCCGCTTCCCGTCCAGCAGCCGGGCTGCGTCAGGCGCCACCAGCCCTGGATGACCCAGGCCCGCAGCGTCGCGTGCAGCAGCGTCCGCCGCACCAGCGTCCCGCGCCACCAGGCCTGGATCTCGAGAGGGGACTTTTCTTCTTTCTAGCGGAAACAAGAGAGGCCGCTCAGGGAACGTCCCGAGACGGACTTCCAGGGACTCCCCGAGAGCAGTTTGATCCTCTCTGCGGCCGGCCTTCCCAGAGAGGCCAGGGGAGTCCGTAGAGCACGGCCTCGGGGCAGGAAACCTGCCTGGTGAGCTCTCTCGGCCGGCCGAGGTGGACACAGCAGCTTGCACTCAGAGGTCAAGACCTGATGGGTGCCCGGATGGGTGCCTGGATCGGGGGAAAAACACCAATTAATCAGAAGGATCCTACTCAGCATGGCTGGGGGAGGGAAAATGAACCAGTATGGTGTCGATCTCTAATTATTTTAGATCTGGGCCCCTTCAAAGGCAGCATCTCACACCTTCAGAACTCAGGTACGAAGCTGTGCATCTCTCTGAATTACAATGCAAGCTGGACCTACCTTTCTGCTGGGCGGCTTTCATCCAGGTCTACCCTCTCTATCCCCAATTATCATTGTAATGAGATGACCTTCCTTCTAGAATCACAAGTGACTGGAAAATGCATAGGTAAAATAAGACTGTTGTTTCTCCCTCTGGTTTTGCATGAGGGCACCCCCCTCCCACACACACACACACATACCACCTCCACCACCCCCACCCCCAGGAAATCCAGGGCGCTTCCCACCTGCCCCCAGGTACCCCAGGAGAGGTGGCTGGCTGTGTCTCTTACACAGAATGGAATTGTGAATCATCTCTAGCTGTTACCTTAGCCCTGATGTCTCTGTATCCCGAAGAGGAACCGGGGTGGGGGCAGACTGTGAGCTCACAATTTGGGCTCTGACGTGGGCTTAGGGCACCAGCACACACCAAGTCTCTGTTAGAGGTAAGTCCCCGGGAGTACATCACACGTGTATGTTTTACTCTGCAGGGGATGCGGGAGACAGAGCACAGGGAAAGGGGCATGAACATTCCTTCCCACCTCAGACTTCCGCCACCCCACCCCCCCAGCTCTCTCCCATAGTCCCCTGCCAGAAGCAGTCAGACAGGATAGCAGGAGGAACCCGCGACAGACGTCCCCAGCTAGCCCAGGAGTGTCTTCTCAGGCTGACACACTTCCTGTCTTCCCTTGAGTCATACGGGCACGGTATGTCTTTACTGGGAAAAGAGACACAAATCAGACCAAGGAATCCGGAAAGCAGGAAGATGCAGTTAGAAAAATGGATGAACTCAGAACTGGGAATTGGCTGTGGGAAATAAGTTTAAAAGGTAGTACTTTGAAAAGACACATATTTAAGATAATATGCCTAAACCTGACCCTGGATGAAAGAGAAGCAACGGAAGCCTCAGTCCCAAACTAGACACCCCCTTGCAGTCCTAAAAACCCAACCATTGTTTCCTATAGCAAGAAAAATCTTGCTGAAGCTCACCCAACACTGATGGCAGCAGTGAGGGGCCGAGGTTCAGACTGGATTCAGCAGAGGATGTGGAGTCAAGGCTATCATTGCTGCTGCCAGATGGATCGTGCTGAAATCAGAGAGGACCAGGGAGATGTCTTCTTGTGTTTTCTTTATTGATCCTGCCAAGACATTGAACTTGTGGTTCAAAACAAGCGATGGATGACTTTGAGAAGAATGGACATTCCAGAACCCTTCATGGTGTCCTCGAAGAAGGGGTCCAGAGGCAATCATGGGAACCGAACATGCATGGTTTAAAACCAGGAGAAGGTTGTGTCTTCTCACCCTCCTTATTCAATCTGGAGGTACGATTGACGGTTTGGGGTGCTGGACGATGTGAGGAGGAACATAGTCTCAGGAGCAGAGGAAACCGCCTCACTTACCTCGAATAAGCGGATGATACAACTGTGGTTCCTGCAGATGGAGAGAGCTTGACATTCCTCTGCAACTGCTTCATGGACATAAGGAAAACCAAAGCCCTCCCAACTGGACCAATCGATCGTATCGTGACAAACGGAGGCAAGATGGACGCTGTCAAGGACTGGAACCCCCTCGCACTGGGACCCCCAACCAACACTCCTCAAGGAGCAGTCAAGAAATCAGATGAAGCATTGCCTCGGGAAAATCTGCCGCCCAAGACCTCGTTCAAGCATTGGGAAGCAAAGCTGCTGCTCGGAGGACAGAGATGTGCTTAACCCCAACCATGTAAATCCTGATTTTTTTTCTAGAGCTCTTTTATTTGGGGGAGGGGTGGCTAAATTATTTATTACTATGAGATTTTCAAGCAGCAATTTTCTCTAATACCATCCTTTCTTCTCTACAAATTACTTTTCTCCTATAAGAGCTTTCTCATTTACTCATTTATCTACCAATTTAAATCAGTACACTCCCACCCCCAAACCCTGCCATTGAGCCTGTTCTGATTCTCCATGACCCTGTTCGCACAGAGTCGAGTTACTTACTTCCTGAGACGTCAAAGGGTCTGTGGGCTTATGGAGACAGGCGGCCCGATAGCCCTCCTTTGGAGCAGCTGCGGGTTTGAACTGCTCTCCTTGTAGGTCACAGCTCAGCCATGGGCACTGTAGGTGTGCCCCCATATTGGTTTGTGGGCTCCCAGTGTACTCTGCTGCTCGCAGCACTTGGCCGTGAGGGCCTTCTCAGGTGAGCTCATGTGTCCCTTTGGTGCATCCCAGGCCCGGAAATGAGCTCTTCCCTCCTGGGTGCTGAGTCGTCTCAGCTGTGCCTCGCCTTCTCTCTCCCAGGCCTGGAAGCAGACGTTCCCCAGGATCCTTGACTCCTTCCTTCTCATAGGAGATGGTATTTAGAACCCACGGTCTGGGCATCCGATGCCACCGGTATGTTGCTGCCCCCCCTTTCCTTTTTGCTGCTAGAATTACAGTGTTTGTATAAGTGGTACTTAAGAACGCTGCGTCGGGACCGATGGCAGGCTTGTCAACAGCCTGCAGGAGGCAGGTGCCACACCTTTGCTGGCTGTAGGCTGAGACACTGCTGGTGAAGACAGAGGCCGGCGGCCTCCTGTCGGGATGAGAACTTAATGTCAAGAGCACCCACAGCCTCCCGGTGGGGCCAGAAGGGAGCATCGGGGTCAAGGGAGAAAAGATTGGCAGCTGTTCCTAATCTTGCTCGGCTCTACGAGGCCTGCTCACAGCAACAGGAAAGACCAAATGGTGAGTTACATTGGGTCCAGCTGCTGCATTGGGTCCATCTGCTACACTAGGTCCATCTGAGCGCTCCTTTGCGGAGGAAGGGTGTATCCGACCCCAGCCGGGTGTTTTCCACCATCTTGTGTGCAGGTGCAAGGTGGCCATTGAGTCGGGAATACTATCGAGGAATGGAGGCATTTGAGTGACGGGGCTGGTGTGGGATCGTCAATGTGCCATGGAAGTCCACCATGGGGGTTTCATAGGGGGTGGGGGTGAGGCGGTCTGCTTCTGGCCTAGGACGCCCCGAGGCAGTTCTGCTCTGGCAGGGGCGGCTGAGAGTCAGGACTGACCTGGCAGCACGCAGTAACAAGCTGCATCGCTAAGTGAAGACGCGCGATCAATGACTACTTTTAAGGACTGGAAAGCAAAGCGGGGGAAGGAAGGTTTAAGAAGAGCATGGCATGGGATCCCTTTTTGAGATGCCTAGGACTATTCTGTCGCATTTGAAATGCTGAATTTTTAAAACCTCCATCTTTAAAAACGCTATATTAAGGGTGACATGCTATTTGAGGAATTGGCAGGAGAATTATAACATGAGTTTAAAATTTTAAAATAGAAGATCCTATTCATATATGCACAAGTAGTTAAAATAACCCTCTCTCAGTAAAAATGTTGCGTCATCTTGCATATGTATTATTTTTTTATTAGATCATTTGCTTGGGGGCTCATACAATGCTTATCATGGTCAATACATACATCAATTGTATGCAGACCACATCTGTACATTTGTTGCCATCATTCTTGAAACAGCCTCCTTCTACTTAGGTCCCCGGTATCAGCTCCCCATATTCCCCCTCCCGCCCCCATGAATCCTTAATAATTTACAAATTATCATTATTTTGTCATATCATACACGTCTGATGTGTCCCTTCACCTACTTCCCTATTGTCCATATTATTTTTAATGAGACCTTGATACATATATATACATATATACTTATGGTGTTTCCCCCAAAATAAGACACTGTCTTATATATTTTTTTTCTCAAGAAGACACACTATAACTTATTTTCAGGGGACATCTTATTTTTACTAAGTATGGTACAACAATCTACATTTATTCAAATAGAGTTAAGTGTCACTAAAACCACACTTGTGGGAATGGAAGACGTCTACGGACTTCTTTAGACCGAAACTGATCAAACATGCCATCAGGATGCACGGGTAATCAGCTGTAAGAAAGATGTAAATGTTGGAAACAAAGAGGAAGAATGCACATTTGGAATACAGCGTGTGGGTGGCAGGATCAAAGCTGGAGATCCTACCGTAAGAATTGTACAAGACCAACAATTCCTTCATTGTGAAGACTTTCTTCTTCTTTTTTTAGGCAACATAAACGGTGACTCTAAGTGTGCACCTTGCTAGCTGGAACACAAAGGAATCGAATTGATGACATCTGTGGAAAGACAGAGTGGAGCAGTTCAGTATCACAGCGAGAAACAGGTCAAGGATGACTGGGGAGCAGATGGCCACTTTGCTCCCAGACAACAAGTTCAAGGGGAAGCTGAAGAAAACCCAAACAAGCCCACGAGAGACCAGGCAGGAGTCCGCGTGGATCTTCTGTGAACGTACAGATTCTATCAAGGAAAGATTGGATATGGATATTAATGCTGAGTCAGATGACACTGAACTCCATCCATGAAAAGGGCAAAAGGCGTTAAAAAGACAGGAGATAAAATGCACAAAGAAGAAAATGGATGCCCGAAGAGCCTCTGAGGCCTGATTTTGAAAATAGGAGCGCTCAAGCAATCGAAGGAGTGGTTACAGAAAAGAGGACGACAGAACTCATGACATGGCAGCCCTTCGAGAAGACAGTTCCAGTATTATCAGTCCACATGTGTGTTGGTCCGGGTAGACTAGAGAAACAGATTCTCAAACACGCATATGTACATAAGATGAGGTTTATATACAAGTGCAATGGAACATTAAGAAAGCATCTCAACCCAGTCCAGTCCAAAAGTCCAATATTAGCCCCTATGTCCAATACCAATCCACAAAGTCCTCCTCAAACTCATGAAGCACGTGCAATGACGCCAGTGGGTGCAGAGCCTTGTGTATCCCGTGATGGTGGAAGCATCTCAGCATTGGCAGGGGTCTCTGTGGCCTCCCAGGCATCTCAGCACTGGCAGGAGTCTCCCTGTGGCCCCAGGGGTCTGGTTCCATCAGGATAAGCCCATGTGGCTTCTTCTCCGGCTCCCCCAGGACTCAAGGTCTATAAGCATGCTGCCATCTTGTCTTGTCAGGAGAGCATCTCCCCGGGACTGAGTTGATGGTCTCTCATCTCCACAGGGAAATATGGCAAGACTTTCCAGAATTCTCAGAGAAAGCCATGTCCACACAGAGGTCCCATCGGCCATCTCCAGATTGACAGGCTAGACTCCACCCCTTAATCCAATTGGCATCACAGTACACGACTGCCACAGCATGCCGAGACTGGGAGTTAGGGCAGAGCATGCACAGCTACCCATCCTCTGTCAAGCAGAAAGAACGCATGAGAACACTCCCGGCTTGCAAAGTCTGTGAGGAAAATATTGAACCACACAGGAAGTAGCAAAAAAAAGCACAGGTTCATTGCACCAAAAAAACAATCGATTGACAAGAAACTAAACAAGCCCCTTTGGGAGTAGCAGATGATCACGAACTGGAGGTGATGAAGGAAGAAATCAAAGCTGCACTGAAGGCGTTGGCCAAAAACTAGGCTCCACGAATTGATGGGATATTCATGGAAATGTTTGAAGATTCGGATACAGCACTCGAGCAGCTCGCTTATCTAAGCCAAGATACTTCTCTGGAAGGCCATTACCTTTCCCATGGGCTGGAAGAGATCCCTATTGGTGCCCATTCCAAAGAAAGGTGACCCAACAGAATGTGGAAATGGCTTAAACAGTATAATTAATACAGCACACAAGTAAAATTTTGCTGAAGATAACTGAAAAATTGTTGTCACGGTGCATTGGCAGGGAGAGGGCAGAAATGCAAGCCAGACTCAGAAGAGGCTAGAGAGGGCAGGTATCACTGCTGGTGTCTGATGGATCGTGACTGCAGACAGAGAACACTGAAAAGTCGTTGACTTGGGTTTCATGGACCCTGCAGACACCTGGCTCTGCGAATCACAGCAGAGCATCGGTAACATTGTGAAGAATGCCAATTCCAGGACACTTCGCCGTGTTTGTGCACACACAGCCTGCACACAGCCCAGAGGCCGTCCCTTGGTCAGAACCAGGGAATACCGCATGCTTTGAAATTAAGAAAGGTTGGTGTCAGAGTCGTAACTCTGCATTGCACTTATCCGATCTGCACGCTGAGTGAAGAATCCAGAACCTGGGCCAGCTGGAGAAGAGGGTGGCCTCGGGATGAGAGGGCATTTATTTTATTAAGAGCCTACACGAGGCAGGTGACACGATCTTCCTTGCCGAAAGCGAAGAGGACTTCACTTGATATGGATCACACCTCAGCGCAAAGTAAACAGAAATTGTCACAGCTGGACCCACAGACTCACGATAAACGGAAAAGACTGACGTCAAGGATTTCGTCTTGCTTGGACCCACGACTCAATCCTCATGGAAGCACCAGTCAAGAAATCAAATGACACGGTGGGACCAGGCAAATCTGGAAGACCTCTTCAAAGTGTTCAAGAGCACTTCGAGGACGAAGGTGCACCTGCGTGGAGCCGAGTTGCTTTCAAGAGCTTCACAGCTGGATACTGAAAAAGTCCAACCAGGGTGTCCCTTAGAAAGGAGGGTGGGAGCCTTCGTCCCATATACTTTGACCCTGCTGTCAGGAGTGACCAGGAGGAGGTCATACTTGGTCTGTGAAAAAGAGGAAGCCCCTCAATGAGATAGACCCTCAAGGACTAACTTGCTGCAACATTGTGCTAAAACAGAAAAAGCACCCTTGTGAAGATGGCACATGACAGGCAGTGTTTTGTGTGTCGCATACAGTGATGAGTCAGGGCCCCGCCGGCAGGAGCCTGGGATGACGACGACACAGCACTGTTTGGGGACGCGCTCGCTCTCCACCATCCCCGGAAGGTGGAAACGGTGCATGGACGGGAACACCACATAGAATTCTACGTCAGTAGCAGAAAGGAAGTCTGCATCTGTGCCACAGCGTGGGTGGCACCTGAACACATGACGCTGAGCGAAATAAGCTAGCCGCCAAAGGGCAATCATAATACGCCTTCAGCTACGTACCGAGATAAGAACAGGCACAGGGCTGAGGCTAGGGGTGCGCAGCTGACGATCGTGCTCGCTGTAATTGCGGCACACCTGTCAAAAGTTGGATCGGTGACAGTAACGTGATAAACATGTTGGCGCCAGCAGAGAGAGAGCAGGGCTGCCCAGGCGTAACTAGAGCCAAGCGCTGCACGAGATGTCGTTCCCTGCTTTGGAGGTGTGGGTCATGGGGCAGGTACGCCTGTGTCCGTGTCCCTGTTCTATGTCATAGCTCGCTTTGCCGTGCCTGGGGTCCTGAAATCTTCTGAGTGGCCGTCCAAGCCAGGACAGCAGGACTTTGTCAGCATGCAGGGACAGAGGGCAGCAGCAGCAGGAGGACCAGGAATACGAGGCGGCGCTGGAAGGTGTGGCTTGTTGCTTCCATGATGGGTTGCCTCCTTTTTGTCTTAGACAAGAACTGGGTGGTGCTGAGCTACCTTTACGAGATTCCGTGGAAACCCGGGGTCCAAGAGGGGGTATGTAGAATCCGGGTCTCGTGAACGTTAGACTCTCCAGAGACCTCGGGGATGGATGGCCCCCTGAAATGATGGCCCTGAGGACAACTTTAAGGCTTGATAAAAATCGCCTCTGACATCTTCTCCAAAGGAAACAGTCGCTTAGCTGGACCGGTCAGGAAAGTCTGCGTTGAGCAGCATGCTCTGTTAGGAACAACCTCCCCGGGCTCCTCCGGAGAGTCGACGGGAAGCTTTGGGGGGGGAAGGGAGCTCGTGGGAACCAGGAGCACCAGCGCAACAGAGGAGGAAGGTCACCAGTGTCACCAACTGGCCATGTAGAAAGTGGGGGCGTCGGAGTTTGACTGGATGTGCACATTCTAAATAAGAAAAATGCTTTAAATTTAGAAAAAAGAAATACGGCATAAATGAATACAGGGGTGGAGAACAAGCGTTTTGAAACTTTTAAAGCAATTCACCGTAGTACTTTTATGTGTATTGGACCTCGTCATTAAAAACATAAAATCTATTTTTTTTATTAAAAACATCTCATATAAGATAAAACTTTTATGTAAAATCTTTTAGTATAAAAGCTTTATCTTCTGTGACTCTTTCCCACCTACTCTGTGTTGTGCAAAGGAGTTCATGCAAGATGGACCGGGTCTGCTAATGAAATGGTCCTTCCCCCAGACGTTGGGAAGCTATCACAGGAGGGGGGCAGCGTCATCACTGGAAGACGTGGAAATCATTTGGGGTCAGGAGTAAGGGTCCGGGAGCAGCGCCCAGGCACCACGAAGACCAGCCTCGCGTGCGGGCCGCCTCCTGTGCCGCACGGTGACGGGACATGAACCTGCCTGCGGAGGGAATGACCACGGACCCCGTGGGACAAGCTGTGCGCAAAGCACCCTGTGAGAACTGGCTGGAAGACACCTTACCCTTGAAGCCAGGCCCTGGTGACAGTCCTGGCGCGGGACCGTATCGGAGACAATCCTGAGACGTCCTGACCAGAACAGCACCCAGATAAAGCTGAAAGGATTCACTGGACCCCAAGACAGGCTGAGTAACCAATCAGGAAGTCGCTTGGCCATCCGCAGAGCAGCAAGCCAACCAATCAGGAAGTCGCTTGGCCATCCGCCGATCAGCAAGCCAACCAATCAGGAAGTCGCTTGGCCATCCGCCGATCAGCAAGCCAACCAATCAGGAAGTCGCTTGGCCATCCGCAGAGCAGCACGCCAACCAATCAGGAAGTCGCTTGGCCATCCGCAGAGCGGAAACCCCTTCCATTCGACAGAGCCGTGTACTAGTCTCTCGCTTCTCCTCTGGATCGAAGTGACTTCTTTGCTTACGGTGGCTCCTTCTCACCACGACAGAGGGACCCGCTTCATCCCTTGTAAAGGGGCCCTGGTGCAGTGAAACTGAGCCTTAACCCGGCTGCCGTGTGCGCACGGTGAGCGTGGCTTACCGCCGGACACTAACAAACCTCGCGGGGTTGGAGCTTGCGAGGTCCTCGTGGACGACGGCGCGGGACCCGCACTTCACACGCTGTTCGCAGGGGAGGGCCCAAGTCAGCCCTGATAGGCTGGCAGACCACGTGCGGCCCGAGAGGTGACCCTCGTGAACTGCAGGCCCCCGACTCTTCAGGAGGATGCCTGCGAACGCCACGTTCAGGAGACAGCCGTGGATTGTGGGATGGCTGCGTCTGCTCATGCGTGGGGCTCTGCTTCTGATTCAGGGGTCGTCAGTGAATTAGGGGCTCTGCCAGTCCTGAGTAGGGGATGATGGGCACTACAGAGCTTGGGGCGAGGGACCCCCATGGAAACCTTTCCCAACTGGAGAAGGAAAAGGAAACAAATCTCCCCATCTCTCACTCCCTAACTGCCCTCCCCCCCCCCAAAAAAAAAAAAGCTCCGACAATAATAATACCAAACTCACGGTCATGGAGTTGATTCCTGCTCAAAGTGACACTGGAAGTGAGACTAGAATCGCTCTTTCAGGATGTTTTTGAGGCTGTAACCCTTTTGGGGAAGTTACAAAGATCCGCCAAGAGTATTTGAGTAACCCACTTTGCCCGCTGAGCTCACAGGAGGCGGCTTTCAGACTTGAATGCCTCATGCCGACAGGGTCTCCAGGAAAACAAACACTCCGATCACACACGGCACCCAGTCAGGCCTTTATTGGGGTGGAGGAGCCAGTTCCCCACCCTGCAGGGGCGTCAGACAGATAAGATCTCGATGTGGAACTCCACGGGGTTGGGGGAGACTCGGCTGGCTTCTGCCGGTACCAGGTCGTTGGTGGGGATGGTAAAGGAACGCGCCAAGTCCTGGACGGGGCAGAACGCGCTGCGCCGGAGCTGGTAGCGTTGCCGGCACAGGCACATGCGGGCCCAGGCCTGCAGCTTGATGGCGGCCTGCTCCTGCACCACGTAGCGTTTCAGCAGGCTGTGCAGACCTTGCTGTGCCTGCCTCTGCTTCACGGACCTCCACCAGCACTGAATCACCCAGGCCTGCAGGGCCGCCGCCAGCAGGGTCCGACGCACCAGGGTGCCGCGCCACCAGGCCTGGATCTTCAAGACGGACTGCTGCTCTGCCAGAAACTAGCAGCAAGCAGAGCCAAGGACTCCCGATGGATTTGTGCCCTCAGCAGCAGCCCCCTGCGTGTCTGCCAGACACAGCCCGGCCCTCAAACACAACCGTCCGCCTGCCTTTCCTTCCTTCCTCCAGTGCTGAGGACCCAGGAGACCCAGGGGGTCTTCTCGCCGCTGCTCCCCTGTTGGCAATGGCGGGCAGCCTTGCACCCTCTCGCTCGCTGAGCTGACATGGCCTATCAGAAGGGTCGACTCACCCTGTGGACCTCACAGGTGTCCCGCAGAAGGGGAGGCACCTCCTGACTGAGCACGCCGAACATGGGTGTGAGGAACCCCTGGCGTCCACACTGGGTCACCAGCTCCTCCAGCTTCTCTCCCGCCCTCCCATGGGTTGGCGTCATCCCTGGAAGTCACACCTGACCCTCGGCCGCTGCCTGCCCACCACTGCTCTAAGTGGTCTCCTCCTGGCCTCACCTGCTCTCAAGTGACCATCCCTCACCCCTGAGTCACTGCCACCTGGGGAAAAGTCCAAGTCACCCCCTTCTCCCTCTTCTCTTTTTCCACTGTGCTGAGTCCCAGCTCCCCTCTGGCCTTTCCACACCCTGATTCTTAGCACCCCCACCCCCATCTCCTCCACACCTAACTCAGCTTGACCAGGATGGAGCAGGAGCTCCTGGGACAAAAGTCTAATATTGAGAGGACTCCCGTTCCCGCCTCCCACTACCCAAGGTGACCAGCTATTCATCTCCCCGCCTCCCTGGGTCCCTGGGCTCAGGGGATCAGACATCTGTGCTTCTCTGGTTCTCGGGCCCCACCTACCTTGAGCCTGGCTCTCTCTGAATCTTCAGATGAAGGAGACTTTTTAGATAGATGAAACTTCTTCAACTAGAACATGGGGGAGAGCACGGTGAGGACGAGTCTCTGTGGAGTCCCCACAAGCCCCTCCACACCATTTTCCCATTTCTCTCAGGTTCTAGAAGTGGTTTAGTGCTCCCCCCTATCCTAGAGCAAATACACACACACACACACACACACACACAGTGCTTAGGTGGCCTAGCCCCGGCTTGCACACATTTACTGCCCACCATCTGGGGACAGTGGTTCAGGTGTCCAAAAGCCCTCTGGTTGCTGCTACCTGGGAGCAG
>PVJH01035969.1:0-19220 GCA_004026705.1 Nesogale talazaci | reverse complement strand
GAGGGCAGCAGCTCAGTACAGTGATGCAGGTCACCGTGGAGCCTCACGGTACAGCAATGCGAAGTGGCGACAGCTGCAGCATCTGGAGCGGTGGCTATGGGGCCCACCACAGTCCCTGGGCTGGCTTGCCCACGGATAGCACAGTACATGTGGAGTGGCAGGGCGGCCAACTTAGGCAGCTCTCTGATCCAACCACCAGGGAGAAAGAGGAAGGCGCTGGCCTCCGAGAGCTGTGTATTTCACTTGAATCTGCAAAAGAGGTCATCGAGCTGCAACCTGATAGGCTTAACTCCACCCCCATGTTCCTATGGGTGCCATGTTGGCACAGAAACCTAACCATCACACTGATGGTCAAGATGGCAGCAGTGCTGGGTGTCAGATTTCAGACCCAAAGCTCAAGACACCCCTTGCTGGAGGGCACCTGGAGTCTAGACTAGAGATGGTGCCTGGCTGAGATCTCTGCACTGGTTCCGTCACCTCTCCTGTCTGTCCCCCTGGAGCACTTTTCTCAAAAACGCAGTCACACAGCATCTGTAAGTCTAATGGGGAGTTGTCCACCTCGCTTCCCACCCCAGCCTCCTTCCTGCAGAGGAGAACAGGTTGGCCCTCTTGTTCCATTTGCCTGTAGAGGTACAGTGTCCACTGTCCCTCCTGAGTTGGCATCCCTGAGTTCTACTGTGTGCTCTGTAGGGGCCAGTTCAGGCCTGGTCTTCCTCTGCTAGTTAGAATGACCCGGCCTCAGGGAGACTTTGGGCCAGCACTGCAGCCAGCAGAATGTGTTCAGGTGGCTCTGTCCTGACCCTTACCTCACACGGGACTCGGACCCCTGGAATCACCCTTGTGGGCCTGGCAGGGGGCCCCTTGGAACCTCCTCCTATCCCTTGATGGAGAGCAGCTTGCTCCACCACCAGAAGTGCTCCAGACCCTTCCGGCGCTGCACTCCTGACCACAGCAGGCACCCCAGGAGAAGACCCTCTTGCCTTCTTCCCTGCTCTCCGCCTGTGTTGGGACTGACAAATATTGGTGGGGCCTCTTCCCTTTAGGGACCCGATACCCCACTACAGTTCAGCGAGGCTGCATCTCACATTTCATGTAAGCACAGTCCAAGATCAGCCCTCGTCCCATCCCTACACTGGAGGTTCACATTTGTCCTCATCTTGTCTGACTGTGGAAGCCATGTCGCCCTGCCTCCCCGCCCCCCCAAACACACACACACACGCACACACACACTTTCCTTAGTGGCTAATTTCTTCCCATCAGCATCTTCCGAAGGAAGAGCTTCTATCTGAATGTCAAGCTGGAAGCTGGCTGTGTGTCTCTCGACTCGCTTGACACGACTCCCAGGTTCCATTTTCAGTACCAGAAACTTGGCAACTGTCAGCTCTCTCCTATGGGCACAAAGTTCACGGAACTTTCCAGTTACCCCCATTCTTTCTCCTGTGGGCAGAGTGCTCATTTCTAAGCAGAGGGACCGAAATCAGTCCTGCTGATCCTCTTCCCATCCCTCAGACCTTCCAGGGGGTGAAAAGAAGTCCATTTTTGACAACGTTAAGGTAGAGAAGGAAGAAATGGTTTGCCAAAGCTTGGAGTGTTCCTTCTGGGAAGGCCACCTTTTCTGCCCCCACTCTTCACTCCCAGGTAGCTGGAACAAGGCCCCACTGCTAGCATGTCCCCCCGCCCCACTGCCACGCCTCTCAGCCCAATGTGCTTCTGGAAATGGTCCGTCCTTCCAATGGGACGTGTAGTGCCACGTCCCCCTTTGTGAAGGCTTCTGGATGGAAATGCAGGAACATTAGCCTTTTTTGTCTTCCTTAAAAATCCATTTCTGCCTTTGGCAGTAAGAGTGCCTGGAATAATGAGAGTTCCCCCGTACACACACACCCGGCGCAGGAGACGGCAAGCTGTAGGTCACTCCGTCAACAGCCTCGCCTCCCTGCCTGGCGGTCTGAGGCTTGAGCTGCTTGAATGACTGATAGTGGAGAGAGAGCTGAGTGGTGGTCAATTTGGAGGAAAGGCGATAAAGTCGAGAGGATTAAATTGGCTTTCAGTCGTTAGAACACTGTTGTGCATATGAAATTGGCGTTCTGTGCCCATGGCTCTTATGTAGCTGGGAAAAGTAAATTTTCTAGGAGGTTTTTGGCGCTCAGAATTGTAACCCCCTCTCTCTTTTTGGACTGGGCCTCACAGTTTGTAGAGCATGGACCGTGAAAGTTTTTTTTTTTTTTTTTCTGGAGAGTTTTCTTCTGTGAACGACCTGGGGTTTTACTATAGATTGCCTCCGATTGTATCTAAGCATATGGTTTTCATTGGCTCCCTCCTTGTAAGTGGGCAGTCACGCCCTTCTTCATGGTCTGTTCTTCGCCTGGAAGCCCCACTGAAACCTGTTCACTGAGGGTGACCCCGCTGGTGTTTGAACTGCCAGCGACATCACTTCTAGCAACACACACACACTCCCACAGTACTGGCAGCAAGTGGGGGAGAAGCTGAGTTATATGAAGAAGCGTATGGCATCAGGATTGGAGATGACACACTCTTGTTTCCTGAAAGTGAGGAGCACTTGACGGACTTGCTGATGAAGAGCAAGGATTGTAGCCATCTGTCTGGATTACAGCTCATGTAAGGAAGACCCAAACACACAAGACGAGTGACAGAGCAGCATGATCCTATCTTAAAACCCACAGCCCACTGTTCTCTGTTGCCTTCCACAACCCTTCCGGGGTGGGGGTACTGTTAGCTGCCTCCGAGTGGGTCCTAGCCCATAGCGACCGTATGCCCAGTGGCATGGCACACTGCCCGCTCTTGCGTCCGTTTTCACGATGGTTCCTGTGCTGGAGCCCAGTGCTGCAGTCCACTCTTGTGTCAATCCTTCCTCTGTTTCACTGCTCCTCCACTTTACCAACCATGCCCCTCCGGACAGCATGTCCAAAGTGCACGAGATGGAGTCTCTCCATCCTTGCCTCTAAGGAACGCTCTGGCCACACTTGTCCTAGGACTGAGTTCTTTGTCATTTCAGCAGTCTGTGGTACTTTCATATTCTTCCCCAGTACCTACCACGATTCAGACACATCGATTCTTCTTCTGTGATCTTCTTTATTTGAGACCCAACTTTCAGAGGTCATTGAGGATAACCGTGACTTGGGTGAGGCACACAAAGTTAACATCCTCACTTTTCAATATGCTAAGTCAGGCGGGCTCGTGCAGCAGATGGACCTAATGCAACTTATCCTTTGATCTCTTGAGCGCCGCTTCCAAGAGCATTGATTGTGGATCCAAGCAAGACAAAACCCTGGATAACTTTGATCTTCTCTCTGTGCATCCTGCCATTACCCAGACATGCAGTTGACAGGTGGCTGGGTGGTATTTGCTCAGATTTGGATGTTTGGGGTGTAACACCAATGGTCAGAAGCACCCAGATAAGCGTAAGCTTTACAAAGGATGGCACAGTGTCTGAGTGCCATAAATGCACCTGAAAAGAAATCTCACCAATCTCCCATTTTCTTTTTCTTAAATCATTGTATCAGGAGCTTGTACAACTCATAACAATCCATACATATGTCCTTTGCACATTTGTTGCCATCTTCATTCTTAAAACATTTGCTTTCTATTTGAACCCTTGGTCTCAGTTCATTTTTACCCATCCCTTCCCATTCCCCTCTGCTGCATGAACCCTTGATAATGAATAAATTATTGTTATTTTGTCATGTTTTACACTGTCTGACATCTCCCTTCACCTACTTTTCTGTTGTCCGTCCCCCAGGGCAGCCTCCCATTTTCTAAAAGCCTTCAGAGTTCCTGAGGATCCATTCTGGGCCCTTGCAAGTTAGAATCAAAGGCAATTTGACTGACTCAGTATGACTAGCTTTAGACCAGGTTGACTAGAGAAGCAAATTTAAAGATACTCACATATGTATAAGAAAGAGCATATTTCAAAGGGTAATTCTATGTCAAGAAAATATCCAAGCCCAGTCCAGATCAAGTCCCTAAGTATGTTATTAGCCTGTAAGTCTGACACTAGTCCATATATTCCTCTTCACACTTAGGCAGCACATGCAATGAAGATCAGAAGTCAGTGATGCAAAAAGTCTTGTGGATCCAGTGGCAGTAGGTGCATCTCAGAGCAGGGGCAGGTTTCCACGTGGCTCCTCAAGCTCTCCAAGTGTGACTCTTGGTTCAGCTCTCCACCGCATGGCTCACTCAGGTCTCAGCATGGCTCTGCATGGCTTGTCAACAGGAAGGCGAAGCAGAGAGAGTGTGGTCTGCCTCCAGGGAGAAAGAGAGGAAGTTCCTAGACTGCTCCTGAGAAGGCCAAACACCAGGAAGCACCCTCAGGTTGGGCCGTGATCGACAGGCTAGGCTCCACCCCTACACTTATTTATCAGGTTGACATGAAATTGTATAATCACCACGCTATTTGCTCTTCTCACTAGGAATAAAAGTAATACTCGTTCATTAAAAATTAGCTTGACGTTGACTCGTAGTGTCCCTATGGGAGAAAGTAGAACTAACTGCCCCTGTGAGTACAGGGTAAAAAGCCCCATCCGTCTCTCGAGAAGTGACTGGTAGTTTCTAGTGGCTGCCCCTGTGGCTGGCAGCCCAACGTGTCACCACTGCTCCACTGAGGCTCCTCCAAGTAACCATTGCTGCTTGGTGAACATCACAGGTGTGACCTGCAGTTCTGTCCACAGGCGACCGATGCCCTGTAGCCTGATGCTTGGGGGTCTGGTTGACAGCATTTTATTTCGTAGTGTAGGTACTGTCACCGTGGGCGTGTGGGTGCTTCGTGTCACACTCTATGCACGCCAGGAGTATGGTCAGCTTTTCAAAATAAGGACCATCTCTCTGAAGCGTGCTAGAACTCACCTGTACTGAGGCACCATGCAGCCTGTAGCCGCTTGCTGGGGAGCATTGCTCACTCCCCACAGGGCATTAGACTTTCTGCTGACTCCACAGACCTTGCGAGACTCTGTCCTGCCTGCAGTCAGCAACCAAGATGCAGAGTGCATCCAAGGGGAAGGGACCAGACTGCATCAGCTGAAAGCTGATATTCAGGGAGGGTTACCTATAGCCTCCTGCCTGAAGGTCCTGTGGTCTGAGTCTGGACGTGAACCCTGTTGTCCTTGAGTTAAGCTAGATCACAGGCAAGTCCATGTGTCAGCTGCGTTGGTTTGACTGGCTGGGTTGATTGGTTTAGGGCTCCCGGGGTAGTGGGTGACACAGTGGGCTTCCAGGTCAGCAGTTTGAGTCCTCCAGCAGCTCCGTGGGAGAAAGATAAGACTTTCTCCCCTGGGAAAGAGTTCGTCTCAGATCCCCACTGGGTTGACTCCGCCCTGTCCTACCCATAGAATTGCTCTGATTGAGAACCGAGTCCACTCGATGGTAGTGAGTTTTTCTTTGAGTTCCCAGACCAAGAGAGACTAGAAAGGTGGCCTCCAGGCCGCCCGCCCAAAGCCGTTGGCTGTTTCCAAGGGAGAAAGGATGAGGCTTTCTGCTCCCATAATGATATACAGCTTTGGAAACCCAAAGTAATAGTTTGACTCGGCCCTAAGGAGTCCTAGTCTCGTAGCGCTTACATGTTGTGATCCAAATGGCCGGGCGTTCAAAACCACCGGCAGCTCCGTGGGAGCAAGACTGGGCTTGCTGACCCCGGAAACAGAAGCCAGGGGCTTGCTGTAAGTCAGCATTGACTCAATGGCTATGAGTTTATAGAGCCGCAGTCAACTCGGTGGCTGTGAGTGAGGGGGGAACGAGAGCAAGGGAGGTATCGACACGTGAGAATGTTTTGCCTGCGCACGCCATTACTTTCCCACTGAAATCAGTATGGTCCGTGCTCACTGTCGAGCTTTGAGCCCGACCCAGAGAAGCACTTGCCCCTGTGTGCCAGAAGACACATATGCAACCGGCTGTTCACATGGGCTGGGCACTTGGCACATCTCAGAACCCAGTCACCAAGAGAGCCAATGGTAAGCAAATGGAAACGGGAGCCGGGAGGCGTGCAGGAGCCGATGCAGTCCTGGGACTGCACGAGCCTCGCTTAGGCCGGTCAGTGCGGGTGGGCCTCGGCTCTGTGGTGTGGCACTGCAGGGCAAAGTGCAAATGGCAGAATCTTGTAGAGCAGAGCACCATGGATGCTTTAGGGAGTTGCCCTTGTGGTGACCCCTACAGAAAAGCAGTCCAGAGATTGGTTTTCCCCAATTCGGAGTCTCGCCATTCTCACTTCTAAGGAACATTCTAGCTGTATTTTTTCTAAAACGCCTTTGTTCATTCTCCTTCCAGCTCATGGTATAGCCAGTATTCTTCACCACCCCAACCACCACCACCATCACCATTTGAAGGCTTCCATTCTTCTATCTATCTTTTTCTTTGTGCAGCTTACACACATGTGTGATACCATTGAAAAGTCACCTTCTTCCACTGTGACTTGCTCTTCCTATTAACCACAGCCTTGACCCTCACTGGTCCCAGGCCACCTGGCGACCCGAGGGTGCTGAGAGACTCTGCCCACTGAAAATCATGAGGCATTTTCTGAAAGCTTGTTGGGAAGGATGTTGATGGTTCTGGAGTGTGTGGCCTTCCTGCATGTGAGAGAATTACACACATACCCCCAACCCCTACTCTCTTCCGAGTACCAGGAATGATTCTCTTGACTCAGTGTTTAATTTTCCTTGTTTTGGAAATATGACGAATATAGTCCCTGGTTGTCCCTGGTTGTGTGTCCTTCTTTGCCTTGGCTAGGAGCCAAGTAACAAAAGTACAGCAACTTGGACATATGCTTGTGGTATAAACCTTACTGTTGGCTTCATCTATATGTTTTCATCATCTTCCTCACTGCAGTTAAAAAATAGTCCTCTGCACCTAAACTGTTTACACATGGCCCCATTATTTTTGGAGGAAAGAAAGAATATAAATTATGAGCTCTCCTTTATCTAAAATGATGTGAGGCTATGGTTTTGTGAGAACAATCTGGAAATGGGAGCTTTATTCAGAATTTTTTAGTCACAAAGCTGCCTAGATCATCTATCTCAACCATGTGGGTTACTAATTTTCCAAGAATGAGAATATAATTAAAATATACTTAATGTTAACACGCGCCTGAACATAATTTGATCTTCGATAATTTAGAAGGCAGTTAAAGAACTTGCTGTGCCTCAGGGCCATAATTATGAACATCAATTATCATCGTGTGACACTATAAAAAAATCTGGTTATTTCAGCTTTCTGATTACTTGAAATCTGTAGGAACTAGAATTTCCAGTCTGTGTGTAAAGTGTCTGTATCAGTCTTTGGAGTCTCCCCACGTGAACAGTTCATGTATGCCTTTACAGGCAGCCAGTCCTCCTGAGAAAGGGAGACAAAGAGCGATCCAAGGAGAAACACTTAGCGCAGTGCCGGCCGTGGGTCTGCTGGTTTGGAGCTAGAGAGGCAAATGAGAACCGGAGAAGCCTTTGCCTCTTGGTGGGATCTGCAAGGCGGGATGGAAGCAGAGCTGTGCACACACTGTGATGCGACGAGGCCTCCAGCAGCACAGAGCTCATCTCACCTCATCAGCATGGAATGGAGGGTGAAAGGTCCCTCATGCCAAGTAGTAGCTTGCCCACTGGAGAGGCAGGGTGGGGAGATTGAAGCTAAGAGAGAGAGAGAGGGAGGGAGAGAGAGAGAGAGAGAGAGAGAGAGAGAGAGAGAGAGAGAGAGAGCCTATGATAAGCCTAAATTGTCTAAGGAGTCGATCTTTTTAAAAAATATAATCGCTCACATGTAGTGAGGATGGAGGTGGTGGTGCTGACAGAGGAGGGAGTGGTGATGGAGGCTGGTTTAGGACATGGTGGCAATGACAGAGCAGGGGGGAGGAGATGGTGGTGACGATGAAGATGGAGGTGGCGGTGATGACCATGTTGGTGAAGGATGTGGTGGCTGGAAACATGGTGGTGGTAGAGGGGGAGGTGATGATGTAGGTGCTGGGCCACGTCCTGATATTAGCTTTTTGGTATTTTTTTAAAGCATTTCTATGCCAGGCACTGTGCTAGGAAAGTTATGTGTACTCTTTCATTTAATCCTAATTCATATCAATCTTATACAGTAGTTGCTTTTATAACTCCCACTTTATTGATATGGACACTGTTCAGGAGATAGAAGGCTGCCCGGACCTGGTTTCAGGTTTATTTTCCCCTCTCACCCAGGACTTTGTTCAGACACTCCCTTCGTGAAGGGCCCTTCCCGGACAGTGGACAGTGTTTCCTCGTAGATCTCATCAAAGCCCCCACCCCTTTTCTCGGGCACAGCAGAGTACTGACGTGGAGATAATGGCAGTGTGTTCAAATTCACTTCCACAGCACTTTAGACATTCTTCAAAAATGTATTGGGGGCTTGGCAGCGAAGGACAGCTTTGTCAGCTGAGCTGTTTTGTTGAAGCCTGCTTGTGGCAGAACCTTTGTCTCGGTGGAGCGATGGTTACTTTTCAAAGCTCTGTCCAAAGACAGCTTGCACTGTGTGTTCTGAGACCCAGCTCCCCGGATGGGTGGGTTAGGGACTAGGGTGATGCTGTAGGGGAGCCAGTTCTCTGGAGAACTTCCGACTGGATTCTCACCTCTTTACACATGCCCCTTGGTTTTGTAAATGTATGCTGTTATTGTGGGGTGCCATCAAGGCTGGTCTGACTTAGCGTGACTCCACAGGACAGACTAGCCCTGCCCTGTGGTTGTTTCTTGGTGGTGACTTCTGTGGGAGTAGATCTCCGAGGCCTGTGTCCCCAGAGCTGCCGGGTGAACCACCAGCCTTTTGGTGAGTAGCCAACTGCTTCACTGCACTTTGGGGCTCCTTTTAAATGTTGTTGTTCAGAAAAGTGGGTGAAGGGAGACATTGGTCAGTGTGAGATGTGAAAAAAAATTTATAAATTATCACGGGTTCATGAGGGAGGGAGGGAGGGAGGGAGGGAGGAGGGAGGGGGAAATGAGGAGTTGATACCAAGAGCTCAAGTAGAAAGGAAAAGTTTTGAGAATGCTGATGGCAACATATGTACAAATGTGCTTGACACAATGGATGCTGTATGGATTGTGATAAGCCCCCAGTAAAACAACTTTTTAAAAGGTGGGTGTTGTTGCTTTTCAGAGCCATTGAGCCATCTGACCCATAGCGACCCAGTGCAGACAACCAACCACCACCCGGCCTGGTGCCTTCCTCACAACGGTTCCCCTGCCCATTGTGGCAGTCTCTCTATGAGGGCCTTCCTTTATTTCTCTGCTTCCCATCCCCACTCCCCTCCCCCCCCCACCAACACACACAATTTACCAAGCAGGATGTCCTTCTCCAGACACTGGTCTCTGCTGACAACATGTCCAAAGTCTGGAAGATGAGGTCTCACCATCCTGGCCTTTAAGGAGCAATCTATTCATACTTCTCCCAAGACAGATGTGTTTGTCTTTTTAGCAGTCTGTAGTTCTTCTGTTCTTCTTCTCCAGCACCACAATTCAAATGCCTCAAATTTTCTTGGGTCTTCCAACTTTCACATGCACTCGAGGCCATTGAAAATACCATGACCTGGTCAGGCGCACCCGTCCACAAAGTTATGTCCTTGCCGCCAATACTCTAAGGTGATGGAGTGCAGCAGATTCACCCAGTGCAATCTACCTTTTTTCTAAAAAAATCATGTTATTGGGGGTTCATACAACACTTATCACAATCCATATACATCCATCCATTACATGAAGCACATTTGTACATTTGTTGCCATCATCATTTTAAAAACATTTTCTGTCTACTTGAACTTTCGGTATCAGCTTCTCATTTTTTTCATCCTCTCTCTCCCTCTATTCCTCCCTTCCAGCCCCCCTCCCTCATGAATCCTTGATAATTTATAAAAAAAAATTTTTCATGTCTTACATTGACCAATGTTTCCCTTCACTCACTTTTCCGTTATCCATCCTCCTGGGAGGGTGTTATATGTAGATCATTGTGATAGGATCCCCTTTCTTCCCGCAACTCCCCCTTCTCTTCCTTGTATGTCTACTCTCAGTATTGTTCTTGAGGGGCTTATCTGTCCTGCCCTGTGTTTCCAGTTCTTACCTGTGCCTGTGTACATGCTCTGGTCTATCCGGATTTGTAAGGTAGAATTGGGGTCATGATATTGGAGGGGGAAGAAACATTAAAGAGCTAGAGGAAAGTTGTGTGTTTCATAGGTGCTGTACTGCACTCTGACTGGTTTATCTCCTCCCAAATGCCACATTTTTTGATAGCTGGGCACCATCAGCTTTCTTCACCACATTTGCTTATGCACCCATTGACCTTCAGCTATTGTGTTGGGAAGGTGAACATCATGGAATGCCAGGTTAATAGAACAAAGTGTTCTTGTGTTGAGGGAGTACTTAAGTAGAGGCCCAATGTCCATCTGCTACCTTAAAAATAAACACGCAATCCCATGTGGCAAAAACTCAGGAAAATGCAACCGCAACCACACAGGATCCTGGGAAGGAGGGATGTGTTGCCAAGAGACCAGAGGAAGCCCAAAGGGCGGTGGCTCTATCCAGTCACTGTCTTGATTACAGCAGAGGGGTCCCAGCGTCAATACGTCAAAGCTCCGTCCTGTGTCTGACCACATGGATTCACTATGTGCAGGTGGTTGTGTGTCCCTTGTCCCCCAGCAAAGTGCTTCCTCCCAGCCCACCAGTTCAGGCAGGAGGAACTGTGAGTCCCCACAGGGATCCGTGTGTGCTTAAGTGCCCCCGTGGGAGGAGGCGGGAGATGTGCATTGGGACCAGGCTTGTCCTGAGGAGTAAGAAGAAACTAAACTGACTTGCTTTCCAAGAAAGTGACTGTGAGTGGCGGCCACCTTGGCCGTCGTTGGCCAAGCCACAGGAAGCCAGGCTCTCTGTGGAAACCCCCGTGGGAGTAGGATCTGACGACCTCCTCAGCATGGAACGTTTGTTTTCTTTCTTTTTATTTTGTTGAGAATAAACACCATAAGATATACACCCATTAAGCGGGAAAACTTGTCTTCCCAACTTTCTGGTACTTCTCGACTTCTCTTTGTAGGGCAGCCAGATGTGTGTCAAGGTCTCTTCTCGCAGGTTCTGCTTCAGAGGCTCCGGAACGGAAGGTCCGAGGGCTGATGACCCCAGGGCCTTTACTTGTGCAACTCCTCAGCACTGGACACTGGGGCTCTCAGGCTACCTTGTATCCTTCATTGCCAGCTGGTCACTGATTTCTTCTGAAAGACCACAGGGTCTTGGGGCTCCCGCTACCTTCCTCCCAAGGCTGGGAGGTCTTCTGTTCGCAGTTCTCAATTACGTCCATGAGAGGGTGGTGAAGAGCACGCATACCACCGGGGCTCCTATCCTCATTCTCGCCATCGTCCACCCTTCCAGAACCTACAATCACGCCCAGTCAAGATGATTTTGCAGTGACCCTATGGGACAACCGGGACGATAAATCTTTGCAAGAGCGGGTGGCTCCATTTTTCTTGCATGAAGGGACTGGTGGGCTTGAAACACCAACCTTGGTTAGCAGCCGAGTGCTTAGAGCATGGCACCCAGAACTTCTTCTCTTTAGCGCACCATAGACTAAATCCCGTTCTCACTCTGCTGTTGTCTGTCTACTTAGAACAGACGACCTCAAACTACGACCTGTGGGCCACATGCGGCCTGCCAAGGGCATTTTTCTGGCCTGCCGGGTGTTTTTGCCCCCGCTGCCTGTCTTGTTGAGCAGCCAACTCCTCTCCGGCCTGCAGAGATTTTGTTCATGGTTTAAAAAAAAAAAACAAAAAAAACTCTAGTCCAGCCCTCCACCGGTTTGAGGGACAGTGAACTGTCCCCCTGTTTAAAAAGCTTGAGGACCCTGACTTAGAATGTGAGCTCAGTGGGGCAGGGGCTTTGCTTGTCACTGCTCTGCCCCTGGCAACTCCAACAGCAGGCCGCCTCTTCCACTCACTGAACACTCACTGCCATGGAGCGGAAGCTCACTCACAGCAACTCTGTAGGACTGTGAGTTTCTGAGACTGTAACTCTTTACAGGAGTAGAGAACTCCTTCCTCTCCTCCCCCCAACCCAAAAAAAATGGCTGGTGGCTTCGACTACTGACCTTTAGGTTAGCAGTCCAACGCTTAACCACTACTCCATCAGGGCTCCGCAGGCAGCCTCATGGTTAGAACTTATGTTATTGAAGATATTGGTTTGGCTCTTGTAGCACACACAGGGTTTTAAAGCAAACAAACTTCTTGCCATGAAGTTGATTCTGACTATAGAAATCCTGTCATCGCAGAGTCGCACTGCTTCCGTTCATCTTTACAGATGCAGACTGCAGACGGTCTCATCCTTCTCCCAAGGAGTAGAGGAAGCGGTGGGTTCAAACCTCCCGCTCCTGGTTAACAGCCCGCCCTTCACCCACTGTGCCTCCAGGGCTCCTTACAGCCAGCTATCCCTGGAGAAGCCACACAGAGCATCTCCTGCCCTCTCAGAGAGGCCCGAGCTGGTGAGCCGTCATTGGGTAGGCAGCTCTTCTCCATGAGCTCGACCAGGGTCTGGGATCCAGGAACCTTCTCTCTTTTGTTTCTGGCTTGCAGGAGAGGGGAGGAAGGTCAGACCAGCCAAGGTGGTTTCCTTCTTGGGCTGTGTCGTCCACAGTTGCCTACTCCCCTTGTTTTCAGAGCCCATTTGTGAAGAGAGAAAAGACTAGATTTCCTAGCTTCCTTTGTGGCTTCGTGTGACCTTTGGGAACCGCGCCTGGCCATAGCATGTGGCTACAACTCGCTGAAGGGAAGCTGATAGACTTTTCCCAGTTGCTTTGCTGCAAAAAAAAAAAAAAAAAAAAAAAAAAAGGATACTAGAGGTAGCTGCCAGCTAGTCTGTGACAGCGCTTGGCCAGTCTAGGCCAAGTGAGACAAGGAATGGTCATTCCTCCTGCCCCCTCAGGGTCCTAGCTCAGCTCTCCTTTCTTTACGACGCTGAGTTTCCACTGCTCAGCCCATGGCCTGGCACATGGGGGGGGGGGGAGTGTTTCAGAAGCTCAGGGGTAGCGGAGTGAAGCCCAGGGAACTGTGCCACACATATTTTGATTCCCTCATCAGAGAAGCCTAGGGACAGTTGACTTGAAAGCCAAGAACTGGGAGGGACACGCTTTCCCTTAGATCTGGGCCAGTTTCACTTGATCTTAGCCAAAAGGCCGAGTGATCTGGGCCAGTTTCTATCCCTCGTTAGTGGTTGAGAGGACGTAGTGAAAACTGTAAATGGGACCCTCTAAAGCAGGGGTTCTCAACCTTGCTAATGCCATGATCCTTTAATACAGTTCCTCATGTTGTGGTGTCTTCCCCCCCACCTCCCAACCATAGAGTTATTTTCATAACTGTAATTTTCCTACTGTTATGAATCGGGCAACCCCTGTGAAAGGGTCGTTTGACTCCAATGGGGTCACAACCCATAGGTTGAGAACCGCTGCTCTAAAGGATCTTCGGTGATGGTGTGGTTATTTATGTATAGGGCTGCTAACCATGAAGTCCGCAGTTTGAAACCACCAGCCTCTCTGAGGGAGACAGACGAGGCCCTCTGCTCTTGTGAAAGCATTGCAGTCATCTCAGAAGCCCACGGGGATAGTTCTACCCTGTCCTCTAAGGTTATTACGTCGGCTTAGACTAGATGGCAGTGCGTTTGCTTGGTTGGTTTGGTTAACTGAACTCCCCACCGACTGCTTCCTATAAGGCAGAGAGTATTTGTGGCTGTGCTTTGTGGCTGACCGAGGCCCAGAGAAGGCCATCTGGCCACCAGGTGGAGGGCCTAGGACTCAAGGCCAGCTCCCTGGATTCCAAACTGAACATTTTTTCTTTGACATCTCCAGGTTCTGTTTACTCTGCAAAAGTCTAGCCTAGAAGAGACGGTGTGGTGGAGCGTGGTGGCTCCAGGCAGAGACTCAGGAATCAGGTGGCTGGATTCCAGCACACACACGCGCACGTGCACACACACACACACACACACACACACAAACCCCACAACTATGGCTCAGCAACGTAGCCTTTCTCTGCTCTGTTTCTGCATTTGTCAAACAAGCCCATAAACCTGGCGGCGCCACTGGTCGCTTGGGAGATTAGAGGAGTTAGTGGGTACAGAGAGGTTAGAATTGTGCTGGCATGCTGTAAGCACTGTAGTATCTATGTTCAAACAATCACGCAAACGCATCAGCACCTCTAATTATAATTGGTTCTTTAGCATCTTCTTCCCTTAGAGCAGTGGCTCTCAACCCCCCTTTAGGGGTCGAATGACCCTACACAGGGATCTGCCCGATTCATAACAGTTGCAAAATGACAGTGGTAAAGTAGCAACGAAGATAACTTTATGGTTGGGGAGTCACCACAACATGAGGAACTGTACGAAAGGGTCGCAGCATTAGGAAGGTTGAGAACCACTGCCTTAGAGTGTTTGAAACCAAGCCTGGATAGTTCTGGTGGGAACTGTGGGTTTTTTCTTTTTCTGCTTTTAAGTAGCAAAGATGCCAGGAAAAAGCCACCCAGAGGAGTGAAAGACAATCATGTCCTGGGCCCATGCCATGGCACCAGGGGAAGAGCTGCAGACCACCACGCAGGCCAGACCACACCGGCCCTGCTTCCCCACAGTCCCTGTCTGCTTTCTGCAGTGTTAATGGAAGTGCCAACATGTTCTCGGGCTGGCATTTGACAGGCAGTTCTGTTCCTTCCTTTCTTGGATCGATCCTAATTGTGACTTGCGGGGCTGCTAGGTTTTAATCGCTGGTTAAAGCTAATGCTTTATTACTCTCTGGTTAAAGATAATGGAGGCTGAGTCATTCCATCAGGAAGAGGGAGGAATAGTTTTTTTTTTCCTCTTTGGCAGGCAAGGACTCTTTAAGGAGCCCTGGTGCTACAAGAGTTAAGCCCTGGGCTGTTGGCCATAGAGCTACCGCTTGAACCCACCTGGCAGCTTTGCGAGAGAAAGCCCCGAGGATACACGTCCTTAGAAAGATACCTTGGAAACCCTGTGAGGCAGCTCTGTGGGTCAGTGTGACTTGGGACATACTCCAGGCACCCTGACACAATACAGGGCTGCTTGGGCTTAATTCAGTGTGGAATTAAATTCCTCGGTCCAATGTGGGACCAAAATCGGAGTATGTTGTGGGAATGCCCCTTCCAAGAATTCTGGCCTGAGCGCCTGACAGGGTTTTCGGCTTCCAACAAGTGTCTGCCCAGTCTTTGATCCATTGACTGGGTGACTAAGTGACTAAATGGACCTCAAGCAGAGAGGTAAATGGACAAATCAGTAACACTTAAGCAGCACAAGGAAGTGAGAAAGAGGTGTGAAGAAGGGGAGGGTGACTCAGCAGAGATGACTTTGAGATCAGACCTGCAGAATAAGAAGGAACCAGCCAAGCAGAGACTTGGGCACACCAGGCAGAGGCCACAGCCAGTGCAAAGGCCCTGTGGTTCAGAGACATTGACAAAGAATTGCAGACATGTCAGAGGGGGCAGCACCAGGCTGTCTTATGGACACAGTCCTTTCTGAGCCTGACATGAAGACTTCTTTGCTACATGGGTGAATGTAGAGGGGAGGAAGCACTTGCCCACCCTCGTCACTAAGTGCGGCCATAACAAAAGCTGCCACAAGGGGGTGCCTTTAAGGGACAGACATTCTCATCATTCAGGCGACTGGCCTAATATGGGTTGTGGCTCTGTGGAGTATGTCTTTTTAGCACTTTATGTCAACTTGCTTGGACTTCTCAAGCTTGAGGAGCCACATACCTGCGTCATCACAGCGCATCTGCTTTCCACAGTGTCTGTCTAGGCACCGCTCTCTCTCCAGTTCAGGAGGGGTAGGGTTTAGGAGCCGCCTGCTATAATATTTCACACACATCAAATGAAGGCCAGATTTAGAGGATTTCAACACACGCACATCTGGAGAAGGACACAATTCAGTCCTTAACAGCCACGAATGACTGTATGGCCCCAGCAGCCTTCTTTATGCGTGTGCGTATGTACAGACCATAGCGCTCACAAGGTAAAGTGATCAGATTTAACATTGGAAAAGCGGGACACCAGTGACCAGAGTGGGGGGTGGGGGGTGGGGGGGAGTGGTAGAGGGGGTATTTTCCCTTCATGTTCTCACACTATTCCCTAGCTTGTCGTGCATTCTTTCCAAACATCAGGACTTTTTTAAAATGCCGCGGGACGCGGGGAAAATTTGTTTAGGACTGTCCCACCAAAAAGCAGGACGTCTGATCACTTTATCGCAAGGGGCAAGGATGGCACCACTGTGTCTTTTGTACTTTGGGCACGTGGTCAGGAAAGTCTCTGGAGCAGGGCATAACGTTGGTAAACTGGAAGGCCCTCAACAAGGCAGACTGACACCGTGCCTGCCCAGTGGACTCCGGCTCAGGAACAGTTGTGAGGACAGTGCAGGACTGGGCGCCTACAACACCCTGTGCATGTGTGTGGGTTTGCATCTGCGTCGTTACATTATCTGTACCATACAGAGCAGACAATGGAAAATGATGAGTAGAAATGTCTGTTGAAGACTCCGCTTTCCAGGTTCTGGTAGTTTGCCCTGAAGGCCGGTTTTGAGGACCGTGTTGTAAGACAGTTTTCATAGGCTGGGTCATCCCTCTCCCCTCCTGAGTCATCCCTAGTCCACTGCCATGACTTTGCCGGGCCAGCCCACCACCATGCAGATAATATTTGCTTGAGACCATCTCACCCAATGTTTTAATCTGAAAGAATTTTGTTCATAAAGAAAGCTAGTAATTTTCCCATCAACAAAACATACTTGTCGAACAGACCCCGGAGACTTTCTAGTCGGTAACTGTTACCTGCCCCCCAGTGAAAGGGAACCGGGCAAAGGTCTTAGGGGGCAAAGCAGGTGAGCACCCACCCCAACTTTCTCCCTGCCGTTTTCGGAGAGTTTTGTCTCTGGGACTCGGTGTGCTCTTGCTGGTTTCCAGGCACCACAGAGAAGGACGCTGGATTCTGGGTTCCACACCTGGGCAGCGCCGGCGGGGAGGTTAGGTGCGTGGGCTGGGAAGGTGAGGTGAGCGCAGCTATCGTCACCTGGCACTGGCCTCCATTCTTTCAAACCCCATGCGCCTTCCCCACAGGGTCGCTGGGACTACCTGGAGCTGCGGTGTCCAATTTCTTGGCAGATGCCAGCTTTTATTATCATTTGACCAGCTCTTGGAGCTGTTGCTCACCTGGGAGATGTTTTCCTTTTGAAATGAACGTAGGTTGATTTTAAATTTTTTTTGTGTGTTTTGCTTTTCCTTTTGAGCGATCTGACTCTACTACAAGGCGTGTAGTGAAATCCTTTTATTTCTCTGCTAGGGCTGGGACCAGTCCTCACTGAGCCATCTCGTGTTGTGCCTTTCGTGCTTTCTGCACACAAATGAGCACTGGCGTGGGGCAGACTCCTGTCCGCAGCATTCCAGGTGGTCAGCCCTGAGCTCTTGGGGTTGCTGTTATTGTACACTGAGACCAACATCCTGGGAATCATCTCAGAAGCAGGATGACCCACATCCGCTAGGGCCTGGATGCTGGAAAGTGACATGAGGGCTCCAGGCCCGTGAGGATGGAGCTGAGGTAGAACTGGGGAGTGGGGTGCATCCCAGCAGACACCCACAGTGCCGGCCGGGTGACTCCTGCCTGGGGCATCCAACATTGCCATCCCGTCTCAGCGGTCTTTTTTTCCAGATACTTTTGGGTGAACAGGGCCTATTTACACTCATCTGTTGACCCCACCTCTCTTCAGCCCGCCTTGTTGACCTCCGAAGTTCATATTTCCACTCTTAGACATCTCCTCACTGTTTGGGACACCCAGTGCTGGGTGCACAGCTCAGAGCCACCAGTTGCCAAATTACGGACACTCCCAAGCTACTAAGACATCCACTCTGAAACTCTAATAACTCGGTCCAGTAATGAGAGATGTCAAGAGAAATTAGTCAAGCCCTGACAATAGCAGACCTCCAAGCAGGTCCCGCGTTCTAGGCGACTTTACTTGGAAGGGGACCCTCGCCCCCAGGCTCTTGATATAACCCTCCTACAACAACAGGTGTATTCCAGCAATATTGCAAAATGACTGCCCCGATTTCTCCACTGACTTCCTTTGCCCCTCGCTAGCCCCCATTCCTCCAGTCTGGCAGGTCCTTCCCTGATGCAGAGAGAGAAGAAAATCTAAAATGTCTAAGTTTGGAGGGGAGCCAATATGCTTTGTCCACTGTGCCAGGCAGTTTTAAGAAGCGAGCCGCAGTGTTGGAATGTCAGAAGGCATCCTCTGGCCTGGCACTGCGGCAGATCTTAATTTGAGGAGAAGGCGCACTCAGGAGGAGGGACAGGGAAGCCAATGTGATACGATTCAGAAAAGCTTTGCTTTGTAAAAATTCCTTAAATGCTTTCTGGCAGCTCTCTTTGAAGGTTAATTGTGATACTGACTGTTAAGGAAAACCTAATTAATACCCCCCAAAACTACATTGAAGTATTATTAAGATTGTGACAAGCACTTTATACAATCCAGAAACTCAACATGAATGGTTTAGACTTGATCTTCCAACCTGTGGCCCATTGTTCCCAGGTGGTGAAGCAGATAAGATGCATGAATTAAATATTTGGGAAGCACTTTGCTGGCTCTTCTTATTTATTATCTTGTATGAGGTTGACATCTCAGAGATTTTTGAGAACAAAAGAATCTGCACAAAATGAGGTTCACTGCTTTACCAGAAGGATTATATTTAAATATCATTTTTGCCTTTGCTTTCTCTCTGGATGCGAGGGGCACTCGGGGCAGAGAAAACACCCAGGAGTATGGAGTGGTCACCATGTGGGGGCAAGAAGCCAGCATGGAGCTGACAAACTTTGTGAAAGGGTTAGAGGACAGCTCTTTTTATCTTGATACGCCACCTGGGGTCTGTCGAAGTCACACAGTTCTGCTGTTGTGTCACCCACACCACCATAGTCATGGGACCGTGTTCCAACCAACTGTATCCACAACAAAGGTCAGATTTGGCCCACAGCTTATGGTTAGCGAACCCCTGCTATGGCTTCTGGTGTTGGGAGGCTGGGGTTTGAGGGAGCCCCCTCAGTCAGGGCTGCCCATGGTGGCAAGGTGATGCTAGCACTGAGGTCTGAGCACTGTGCCTGGTGGGAGGGAGAGGAGATTGGCAACATCGCACACGGAGCACAGGGAGTTTATGAAGGTCAGCCAAGGTCAAGGCATGTGGGAAATGCTGGACCGGGGGGGGGGGGGGGGGGGACG